>CAUYLG010028627.1:0-13196 GCA_963573385.1 Cacajao melanocephalus
TCAGCCCAAAACTTCCTTAAGCTGATAAGCAACTTCAGCAAAGTTTCAGGATACAAAATCAATGTGCAAAAATCACAAGCATTCCTATACACCAATAACAGACAAACAGAGAGTCAAATCATGAGTGAACTCCCATTCACAGTTGCTACAAAGAGAATAAAATACCTAGGAATACAACTAACAAGGGATGTGAAGGACCTCTTCCAGGAGAACTACAAACCACTGTTCAAGGCAATAAGAGAGGACACGAACAGATGGAAAAACATTCCATGCTCATGGATAGGAAGAATCAGTATCATGAAAACAGCCATACTGCCTAAAGTAATTTATAGATTCAATGCTATTCCCATCAAGCTACCATTGACTTTCTTCATAGAATTAGAAAAACTACTTTACATTTTATATGGAACCCCCCAAAAAGTCCATATAGCTAAGACAATCCTAAGCAAAAAGAACAAAGCTGGAGGCATTACGCTACCTGACTTCAAACTATAATACAAGGCTACAGTAATCAAAACAGCATAGTAGTGGTACCAAAACAGATATATAGACCAATGAAGCAGAACAGAGGCCTCAGAAATAATGCCACACATCTACACCATCTGATCTTTGACAAACCTGAGAAAAACAAGCAATGGGGAAAGGATTCCCTATTTACTAAATGGTGTTGGGAAAACTGGCTAGCCATATGCAGAAAACTGAAGCTGGACCCCTTCCTTACACCTTATACAACAATTAACTCCAGATGTATTAAAGACTTAAATGTAAGACCTAAATCCATGAAAACCCTAGAAGAAAACCTAGGCAATATCCTTTAGGATATAGGCATGGACAAAGACTTCATGACTGAAACACCAAAAACCCAAAATTGACAAATGGGATCTAATTAAATTAAAGAGCTTCTGCACATCTGACCAAGGGCTAATATCCAGAATATACAAAGAACTTAAACAAATTTACGATGAAAAAAACAAAACAACAGCATCAAAAAGTGAGTGAAGATATGAACAGACCCTTCGCAAAAGAAGACATTTATGTGACCAACAAACATATGAAAAAAAGCTCATGATCACTGGTCATTAGAAAAATGTAAATCAAAACCACAATGAAATACCACCTCATGCCAGTTAGAATGGTGATAAAAAGTCAGGAAACAACAGATGCTGGAGAGAATGTGGAGAAATAGGAATGCTTTTACACTGTTGGTGGGAGTGTAAAATAGTTCATTCATTGTGAAAGACAGTGTGGCAATTCCTCAAGGATCTAGAACCAAAAATATCATTTGAACCAGCAATCCCATTACTGGGTATATATCCAAAAAAGTATAAATCATTTGACTATAAGGACACATGCACGTGTATGTTTATTGTAGCACTATCCACAATAGCAAAGACTTGGACTCAGCCCAAATGCCTATAAACGATAGACTGGATAAAGAAAATGTGGCACATATACACCATGGAATACTATGCAGCTGTAAAAAAGGATGAGCTCATTTTTTTTTGTAGAGACATGGATGAAACTGGAAACCATCATTCTCAGCAAACTAACACAAAAGCAGAAAGTCAAACACCACATGTTCTCACTCATAGGTGGGTGTTGAACAATGAGAACACATGGACACAGGGAGGGGAGTATCACACACTGGGGTCTGTGGTGGAGGAAATAGGGGAGGACCAGTGTGGGGCGGGGAGTTGGGGAGGGATAACATGGGGAGAAATGCCAGTTATAGGTGATGGAGAGGAAGGCAGCAAACCACACTGCCATGTGTGTACCTATGCAACAATCTTACATGTTCTTCACATGTACCCCAAAACCTAAAATGTAATACAAAAAAAAAAAAAAAAACCAAACACCGCATGTTCACTCCTAATTGGGAGTTGGACAAGAAGAATGCATGGACACAGGAAGGGGAACATCAGGGCCTGTTGAGGGGTGGGGGACAAGGGGAGGGATAGCATTAGAAGAAATACCTAATGTAGATGATGAGTTGATGGGTGCAGCCAACCACCATGGCACATTTATACCGATGTAACAAACGTGCACGTTCTGTACATGTATCCCAGAACTTAAAGTATAATTAAACAAAACAAAACAAAACAAAACAAAACAAAAAACACGTGAAACTGAAAAAAAAGAAAAGGTTGGAAAGGAAAATTGCATTATTTTACTTCCCAGTTTTGGCTGTTTTTCCCTGTTTGGTTTTGCCAAATTATTGTTTGCCATAGTATTACTAGATCATCCTTGTTTTATGGAGCAAAACTAAAAGCCCCTCAGTTGTGGCAATTATCTCTAGATGTTTTTCAATAGAAAGAAGATTTAGATATGGCTATTTTATTTTTCTTTCAATGTTCTTTAGGAGCCAGACACTGGTCTACATACTTAGGCATTTATCGTTTCATTTAACTTATCTGATGGTACAAAAGATAAAACAAGAATGAAGAATAAAAGATAAGTTTTGAAGACACTGAGAGTGCTCTTTGGGCTTTATGAACTCTCGAGATTGAGGTTATTGTTCTCAAAATTCAGTGTGCATTAGGATCCTTGAGGTGCCTGCTCAAAACAGGAATTTTTTAGCCTCACCCTAAGTGCTTGGGTTTAAGTAAACCTGGGCTGGAGTTCAGAAATCTGCATTTTGAAAAAACAACAGGTAACCTTGATGTTGGGAGCTCACACTGGTTAGAGAGAATATTTTGTTTTAAAAGTAAAAAAAAAAAGTAACTTGTTCTTTTAATGCTTAAATTAACTTATTGCTGAAATTATTAAAATGAGAAACCTGGCAAAGTTTTGATACTTTGCATGAGATTTATTCATTTTTGAGGTGGTAAATCTTGAGCCTGAAAGAGAAGACATTGTGAGGGAAAGGGATTGTAAATTTATTTAAAGAGATGGAGTTTAAAGTTTAAAAATGTTAACTCCAAGGAACATTGCTAAGCTGTATTTTTATCTGTTAAACTCTTGGAAAGTTGAATTTCACTTTTATTTATTATTATTATTATTTTTCTTCAAATACCTTTTCTTATTCCATAAAGTATCTGAAAGGTAAATGGTGTAGTGGAAAGTGTATAGATGTTGGCATTAGACCCAAGTTAAACCTCAGGCCTTCCAGTGACAGACTGTGTCATCTAGAGTAAGTTAAACTCTCAGAACTTTAGGTTCCTCATCTGCAAAAGCTGCATAATACCTACCTCAGAGTGTTACATTGTTATCCACTGCAATGACTGATGGGACATTCCCCAATACTGCCTGATGCTTAATAAGTGCTTACTACATTTTCTCTGAGCCTGGCAATCAAACATATTGTAGACCAGCACTTCCTCTCTCCTAATTTCCAATTATATGGTGACATACTATTTAAACTTTATTGTATCTTAGTTTGCTTGTTTCCAGTATGTTAATTTAGTTAACTCTGAGAGAGTTTTAGCATGTGGTGATGGCTAAGTTTTTGTAATATTTTTTACCTGTATTCTAAGCATTCTTTATTTCTTTTCATTTTCATTTAATTCACACATATTGATTTGCTGATACATTGGTTTGTGATATTCTTTAAACATATCATGCACTTATCAACTGAAGTATTATTGTAAGTAATAAGGCTTAGATTTCCCAGAGTCCTCAGGCTGGTGGTGACCACTCAGATTCTTCAACTCATTCTGAAATATGCATTGAGAAAAAAAAAGAAAAGAAAGAAATATGTATTGGGCAATAAGAAGAACCAAACTAGTGAGTAGATAATTACATTACAGATGAGTAATTCAGAAGAGAACACTGGAATTCAACAGAAAAGTCATGGGAAATACTGAAAGCAAGGAATGCAAACCACCCAGCCCAGCTTTGCCTGCCCACCTCCTCAATGCCACAGCATGCAGTCTAGGGACCTGGGGATTGTGTATCTAATTTCACCACTGTTGGGGGCCTGGGGCTGGGTCTGTATACCCTGCCATTACCATGAGAGCTGGCACCAACATGCACATGCCAAATGATATATTCAAAGTGCTGAAAGAAAAGAGATTGCCAGCCAAAGATATTATATTCAGCAAAATTATCCTTCACAAATGAAGAAGAAAGTATCTCCCAGACGAACAAAAACCAAGAGAATTCATCACTATTAGTCTGGCCCTACAAGAAATGCTGTAGAGAGTTCTACACCTGGAAGTAAAAGAACATTATTTACCATCATGAAAAAAATCTTAAATTATAAAAATCATAGGTAGAGAAAATACACAAACAAGGAAGAGAAACAACACAAATGTTAACACCATGGGAAAACCACCAAACCACAATGATACTAAGAGAGAACAAAAGGAAAAAAGGTTATACAGAACAGAGATATTGTTTTCTATTATCTGTCATTTAATAAAATGATAGAAATAAACTTTTACATTATAACCTTGAACATAAACAGATTAAACTTTCCATTTAAAAGATATAGACTGGATACATGAATATAAAAACATGATCCCACTATATGCTGTTTATAGGAAACTCATCTCACCTGTAAAGACACATACAGACTGAAAATAAAGGGATTTAAAGAAGCATTCCATGCAATAAAAACAAAAAGCAAGCAGGAGTATATATATATTTGAAACAGACTTTGTGTAAAAGACAACAAAAAGGAGAAAGAAGGTAATTACATGATGACAAAGGGATCAATTCAGCAAGAGAATAAAATTTTAAACATATATGCATGTTTAAAAGGTTGCTATGAAAAAAATATGCAGCCGACATTGGAATACCCAGATGTATAAAGCAAATATTATTTAAAGGAAGAGATAGATTTCAATATAATAGTAGTTGGGGACTTCAGCCCCATGCTCTCATTGTTGTACAAATCATCTAGACAGAAAATTAACAAAGAAATATTGGACTTACATTGCATTTTAGACCAAATGGCTGTAACAGATATTTACAGAACAGTGCATCTAACAGCTGCAGAATTCTCCTCATCACTACATGGAACATTCTCCAGGACAGGACAGATGTTAGGACACAAAGCAAAATCAACAATTTTAAAAAATCAAAATCATATCAAATATCTTCTCAGACCACAGTGGAATAAAACTAGAAAACAATAAGAGGAATGTTAGAAGCTGTACAAATACGTCCGGGCACGGTGGCTCACGCCTGTAATCCTAGCACTTTGGGAGGCTGAGCTGGGTAGATCACCTGAGATCAGGAGTTCAAGACAAGCCTGGTCATCATGGTGAAACCCCATCTTAAAAAAAGAAACTGTACAAATACATGGAAATTAAAAACATATTCCTGAGAGACCATTGGGTCAAAGAAAATATTAAGGAGGAAAAAATCCTAAAACAAGTGAAATTTGAACACAACTTACCAAAACAAATGGGATACAGCAAAATCAATGCTAAGAAGGAAGTTTATAACAACACCTGTATCAAAAAGAAAGATTTCAAATAAATAATCTAATGATGCACCTCAAGGAACTAGAAAAGCAGGAATAAACCAAACCTCAAATTAGTAGAAGGAAAAAAATAATAAAGATCTGAGTAAAACTAAATGAAATAGAGACTTAAAAATAAAAGGAAGCAACAGAATGAAAAGTTGGTGTTTAGAAAAGATAAACAAAACCAATAAACCACTTGTTAGACTCACCAACAAGAAAACTGCTGGGCATGGTGGCTTATGCCTGTAATGCCAGCACTTTGGGAGGCTGAGGCAGGAGGATTTCTTGAGCCCAGGAGTTCAAGACAAGACCAGCCTAGTCTACACAGTGAGGGCCATATGAAAAAAAAAAAAATTGCTGGGTGTGGAGGCATGAGCCTCGCAGCTACTCAGGAGGCTGAGGTAAGAGGATTGCTTGAGCCCAGGAGGTTGAGACTGCAGTGAGCCCTGATTGCACCACTGTACTGCAGTCAGGGTGACAGAGCACAAACCTGTCTCAATCAATCAATCAATCAATAATAAAAATGTGATCTGGAGAGAATTGCAAAATTTTGAGATAGTGAAAAACAAATAAATGAAAAAGACATACCATGTTTTGGGATAGGAAAGTTAATTTATAGATTTAATGATGTTTTGATGGAAATGTTAGTGGGAGTTTGGCAACATTATTCTAAATTTCACATGAAAAGTGGATAAATAATAATAGTCATGAAAATGTTGATAAAGAACAGTAATGACGAGTGGGAGGATGGAAGGTGTCATATAGCTAGATATTAATACATATTTTAAAACTAAAATAATTAGTGTCAGACCAGTAGAATACAAAGCCTGGAAGCAGACAAAACAGTAAAAGAATTTCACATATGATAGAAGTAGCATGCAAATCACTAGAGAGAGGCTGCATTGTTTTGTAAGTTGTGCTTGAGCAACTTGTTAAATAGGGGGAAAATTAGATTTTAGTTCTTGCTATAAATCAAATAAATTCTTAGTATATTGGAGAGGTAAATGTAAAAATATTAAGCCATAAAAAAGACTAAAATATGGTCAATATTTACTTCAGGGAAGAAAGAAAAATTGGGAAGAAAAGTTTCTGTACTCACAGTAGAGGCCAGTGCAATTCCATCTCGGAAGTGAATCCACCATGTTGGCTTCTGACTAACCTCTGCTCTGTGAAGGCCTCTCAGATTTCCAGTTCATCTATTGTTCCTGTGTAAGAGCACGCACTTACTGTAAATCCTGCCCTTAGATCAAGCGACCTTGATGTTATGGACTTCAGCTGTTCTACACATCCCTTCTGAACCACCCGTTCTCTATGGTATAGAAGCCCTGGGTCTGAGCGATAATGGTGTAGAGATCTGCCATCTTGTCTCACCACCACCTGAGACACAGACATGGCTTTTCTTAGCAAGCCCTTATTAAATGTTTCTTTCTAAGGAACTGAATAAGTCAGTCTTTTTCTTTGGCCTTTCAGCTTCCTTGGACTTTGGGGTAGGTTTGCATAGGCCTGCCTATCTTGAAACACTCCCCAAATTGCTTCAAACAGGTTTTCAAACATGCTATCAATAATAATATCTGTAGGATACATGATAAACCAAGATTAACCTCTTTTACAGACACAGGGTTTTAATAAGTAGGTTAGAAAACAAATATTACAGTGGAAAAGTGGGCAAAGAATATAAAGAGATAATTCACAAAAAGGAAATACAAATACTAAGAAAAGTATTTGCCTTCAATAGTAATAAAAAAATGAAAAAATAAACCAAAACAACAAGTTAACATTTAAAAATCTTTCACATTGGCAATAATTTTTTTAAAAAGTCTGGGCAACACAGAATGACCACATCTCTACACAAATAGTAAAAACTATTAGCCAGACGTGGAGGTGATCTTGTGATCTCAGCTACGAGGGTGGCTGAGATGGGAGGCTTGCCTGAACTTGGGAGCTTGAGGCTGCAGCAAGCTGTGATCACACCACTGCACTCCAGCCTGGGTGACAGAGCAAGACCCTGTCTCAAACAAAAATTAATAACGTCTGATATTGATGAAAATATTAGATAAATGTGCATTGCTGTATATCTTATGTAAATTAGTACAGCCTTTCTAGAATAAAATTTGGAATTTTAAATTGATATATTTATTCTTTGCTTCACTTATGAAACCGATAAATTTAATAGAGAAAAATTATCTGAGATATTCAAATATTTACATACAGGGATGTACATTAGAACATAACAGGATAATGGTAAAATAAACCATAGTACATTGCAGAAACATGCTTAAAAAATAAATTTATTGTATTCCTGTACGCATGTCATGTGCCATGTGACTTTGCAGTTCTTCACAAAAGGAGGTGAAGCCTGTGTCTTCACTTTTTGACTCTGGGGTCGGTCATGAGACTTGTTATTGTCCAATGGGACATTATCAAACATGATGTAAGTAAGCAGAGGCTTAAAATGCTGTGTGTTGAGATTTGGCCTCTCTTGCTGCTGGAAACCCTTTCATTAATTACCACCTGAAAACACCTGGGCTGGCTTTCTAGAAGATGAGACACCATGTGGAGAGAGTCTCCCAGTATGCTAGCTATCCCAGCCTTCCCAGCTGAGGCCTCAGATATGTAAATAAGTCCATCTTGAATGGCCCATACCAGAGTTGTCCACCCACCCACATAACTGTGAGCAATAATAAATCTTTATTATTTTATTATTATTATTTGAGATGGAGTTTCACTCTTACTGCCCAGGCTGGAGTGCAATGGCATGATCTCGGCTCACTGCAACTTCCACCTCCTGGGTTCAAGTGATTCTCCTGCCTCAGTCTCCTGAGTAGCTGGGATTACAGATGTACACCACCATGCCTGGCTAATTTTTGTATTTTTAGTAGAGATGCTTTTGCCATGTTGGCCAGGCTAGTCTCAAACTCCTGATATCAGGTGATCTGCCTGCCTTGGCCTCCTAAAGTGCTGATATTACAGGCATGAGCCACTGTGCCCAGTTGTTATTTTAAACCATTAGGTTTTGAGGCAGTTTGTTATACAGCAGAAATTAACTGACATATACATCAAAAGAGTGGCAAACTCAAATGGCTTTAGTGGTCAGCAGGTAACATAGATACATAAAATGTCTTTCTTTGGTTTCTGTTATCAGTATTTTGTAGTTTATTGCATACAAGACCTGTACATAATTTATTAGGTCTATATACACATCAGTACAGATGGTTCCTGACTTATGATGCTTCGACTTATGATTTTTGGACTTTATGATGGGTTTATCAGGACTTAACCCCATCATAAATTGAGGAGCTCCTTGCAACTTATGATGAGATTACTATACCTAGTGAATATGTATCACTTTTGTGCTATTATTAAGTGGAAAAATCATAAGTTGAAATATTATAAATAAGGGACTGTCTGCTGTGTTGCCAGCACTGAATGCATTTTTGCTTTATGATATTTTTGACTTAGCATAGGTTTATCAGGAGGTTACCCCATTGTAAGTCAAGGAGTATTTGTAGTTCATGTTTTGAGTTATTGTAAATGACTTTATATTTCTAATTTGTGTCCCTGTATTCATTGCATTAGCACAGAAAGGGAGGCTGAGCCATGTTACTGCCAGGTGGGGGTGGAAGTCCAGGCTTCCCACTTGACACCTGTTGACATTTAAGGAGAAGTCTCATTACTGCTGGTCAGGGGTGAAAATTCTGGCTCCCATTAGGTCTCTTCTGATACCTACCTACCTGGAAGGGTAGGAGTGCCTTGTCACCCCTCATGTGAAAATTCTGATTCAGCGGTTGGCCTCCTCTCACATTCACCAGTGGGGACCATAGGGAGCTCATTACTGGCCAGTGGGGCCGAAAGCTCAGGCTCTCTGCTTGGCCTTGTCTGATGCAACACTGGTAGGTGTTGGGATACATGATGATAGGCTGGTGATGGTGGAAGTCCAGGTTCCCTTCAGCATTTGTTGGCATAGGTAAGATTGGGACAGTTTTTTGTTTTTTCCTGTGGTGTTTGGCTGCGGTAAAACAGTTTTTATCTAAACATTTTCTGTCTTGCTTGTCTGCTCCCTTCCTGGTTCTTTAGCTAGACAGCACGCTTTTTTGGGGGCTTTAACAAAAAATCTACATTTGGTGTTTATTGTGTGGCTGTCTTCTTAGGCTCTGGGTCTGGCATATATAAAAAAAACCAGAAAGACCAGGGTACTGAACGTGTCATTCCTCAAGTCTTAAGGTTCCCAGCCAGAACTCAGGATCTGCCTTCTCTTCTCCTCCCCTGCAAGTATTCTTACACTTGTTTTACATGTAATATCCAGGGCTTTCAGTTATATTAGTAGGGATAGGAAAAGTCACATTGCCATCCTCCCAGAAGCTTTTAAACATACATGTCCACAAAACAAATGTAAACTATGAGCCATAGTGGCTGTTTTTTCTTAAAATTTTATTATGAGGATTTTCTTTAGGCTATGCATTCCTGAAAAATTGCTTCTTTAAATTATTGTGTAATATAGCATTGGTTCAATGACCTAACTTATTCAGCCAATCCCCCCCCACCTTTTTTTGACCTTTAGGTTATTTTTAATTCCTCACTAGTATAGATAACACTAAGTGAACATTTTCTCATAATATTCATCCAATTCTCTAATTGTTTTTTAGTATATATTTCTAGGAGGGGAGTTACTAGATTAGAGAGTATAAAAACATTTAAAGGCCCTTGATAAATATTGGTTTTCAGAAAGGTGGTACTGATTTTGACGCCTAAAAGTAGTATACAAGAATGTCAGACTTATCATACTCTGAAGTTGAATATTATCACTTAAAAACCATTGCTGATTTAAAAAGCAGAAAGATGTTTTTAAATTTTAGATAGGGTGTCTTTACTAGTGAGGCTGAGCTTCACTACAGTGCTAATTTAATAAGCTCACCAATAACATGGAAGCTTAAAAAGTAACTCACCATATTCATAAAATTTAAAGCTTGATAATAAATAAAAATATATGTGCTAAAATTACACAGAACTATACATACACATACACAGAAACACATACACATGAGTGAATGAAAATAAAGCAGGTGAAATCTGAATAAGGTCTGTGGTTTGTACCAATGTTAATTTCTCGATTTTGAAATTATATTATAAATTGTTACCTTAGGAGAAAACTGGCTGCTGGTTACCTGGGACCTCTTTGAACTATTTTTGTGACTTCATGTGAACCTGTGATTATTTAAAAACTAAAGTTAAAAACAAACAAACAAATGTTGGTAGTAGTATCTTCTATTTTGTTTTCATAACCCTTTTTCTGGAGTGTCTAAACATCTGGGTCTTGAACTAGTTTCCTTGTAGTTTCTCTGCTTGGACCAGGGTCAAGTGAAGATGCTATTCTAGTTGTCACAGCTGAATCTGATATGGACACTTGTCCTTGCCCATGGGGAGGCCTCACTCCTGCTGGGCGTATCATAGCTCTGGCCCGACATTGCTGATAAGCAGAGCTGAACAGTGGTTTCACCCCAGGCAGTTTGATCTTGCTTCACGTCTTGTTCCTCACTCATATGTGCACTTGGACTTTCTCCTTCCACTTCACTGTTCTGCTGGGTGAACCTGTGTCTCTTGCTGTAGCCAGAGCGGCTGTGGGAAACAGAGCTCCCCAGCACCGAATGGGGAAGGAAAGGGTTTATTATTACTATTATTAATATCACGGCCGGGAGCCGGGCGATGGTTCCAAATTACCCAGCTCATGTAACAAAGGAAGGTTCTGCCTTTATATAGGATTATACTTTAGATATTACACGTGAAAGAATCTTAGGTTTACAGCCTTAGAAATTACATATGAAGATCTACAGCTTTAGGACTCACATGTGAAAAGGTTTCAGGTTTACAGTTTTAGAAATCACATATGAAAGAGTTTCAGGTTTACAGTTTTAGGACTCACATGTGAAAAGGTTTCAGGTTTACAGTTTTAGGAATGTCATATGAAAGGGTTTCAGGTTGATAGTTTTAGGAATCATAGGAAAGGGTTTCGGGTTTACAGCTTTAGAAGTCACATATGAAAGGGTTTTGGGTTTACAGTTTTAGGACTCACATGTGGAAATTTCTGGGTTTGATCTTGTTTTAAGTAAAAACAGTGCCTTCGGGAGAGTTTCCCCAAGACCAAGCCTGCCAGCTGCAGGAAGGTGGATCAGGAGGCGCCAGTTGGTCAGCCTTTTCTCCTATTGAAATGCAGTGTGGCAGTCAAAGGGGAAGTTGATCCCAGATGTCTGGGTCTCCTTCCTCACCCCCTCCCCCCGCTTTGAGACCCTCACCACTCTATAATATTAGTTAGAGGTCTCACTCATATTCTCACTTTCCAGATCCTCTGTAGAAACTGATTGATAATGTTTCATATAACATACCTGTGATGTCATTTTTTGGCTAACTACAGTAGTGATGAATCCCCTAATCATCTGAAGGAACAGAGGCAGTAAACAAGGGAGTAACAAACAAACGCTTATCATTATAATAACACTTATGATGAGAGTCTTGAATCCTCCTAAGGATGAGAATCAATCTCCAAATAAGGACTCAGGGTTAAGTCCGTGTCATACCTACACAGGCACTTGTGCCGGTTTGGTTATATTCTTAACTGCATGACCCTGGCCGGTTATGTGCCGGCAGCAGTTGGTTAGTTTGAATTTTCCACAGACCGCTCCCCCCTTCAGCTGCTAGCAAATAATCTAGGGACAGCTGGTTCTGATAAATCGCATTCCTCAACTGAGTTTCTTGTCTGGCCAAAATGGACAGAGCTTTGCCCGTTTCATTAGTGAGTATTTCCAAAACAGCCTGCAACCGGATGATCTGGTTGAGCATGTAAATAGGAGTCTGGTATCCCCATGAGCCATCCTCTGCCATGTGGCTGGCCCATAAGACTTAATAATTTTCTCCAGTACCCAGGATGATCCCTGTACATTTATAATAACAGTAGGACAAAAGAGTGGCAGTAACTTTACATCCTACCTGGTATACACACTGAGGGCATTCTTCAAAATTAGTTAATGTTCCAAGAGTGAGCATGGTACTTGGACCAAAACAGAGACATAGACCAATGGTACAGAACAGAGGCCTCAGAGGCAACGCCACACATCTACAACCATCTGGTCTTTGACAAACCTGACAAAAACAAGCAATGGGGAAAATATTCTGTGTCTAATAAATGGTGTTGGGATAACTGGCTAGCCATGTGTAGAAAGCAGAAACTGGACCCCTTCCTGACACCTTACACTAAAATTAGCTCCAGATGGATTAAAGACTTAAACATAAGACCTAACACCATAAAAACCCTAGAAGAAAACCTAGACAAAACCATTCAGGACATAGGCATAGGCAAGGACTTCATGACCAAAACACCAAAAGCTCTGGCAACAAAAGCCAAAATAGACAAATGGGACCTAATCAAACTCCACAGCTTCTGCACAGCAAAAGAAACAGTCATTAGAGTGAATCGGTAACCAACAGAATGGGAAAAAATTTTTGCGATCTACCCATCTGACAAAGGGTTAATATCCAGAATCTACAAAGAACTAAAACAGATTTACAAGAAAAAAACAAATAAGCCTATTCAAAAGTGGGCGAAGGATATGAACAGACACTTTACAAAAGAAGACATCGATGAGGCCACCAGACATATGAAAAAATGCTCATCATCACTGGTCATTAGAGAAATGCAAATCAAAACCACATTGAGATACCATCTCACACCAGTTAGAATGGCGATCATTAAAAAATCTGGAGACAACAGATGCTGGAGAGGATGTGGAGAAATAGG
>CAUYLG010028628.1:0-24609 GCA_963573385.1 Cacajao melanocephalus
CTGTATTCAGGAGACCCATCTCACATGCAAAGACACACATGGGCTCAAAATAAAGGGGTGGAGGAAGATCTACCAAGCAAATAGAAAAAAAAAAATATGCAAGGGTTGCAATCCTAGTCTCTGATAAAACAGACTTTAAACCAACAAATAGAAAAAAGTCGAAGAAGGGCATTACATAATGGTAAAGGGATAAATGCAATAAGAAGAGCTAACTATCCTAAATGTATATGCACCTAATACAGGACCACCCAGATTCATAAAGCAAGTTCTTGAGATCTACAAAGAGACTTAGACTCCCACACAATAATAGTTGGAGAATTTAATACCCCATTGTCAATATTAGATCAACAAGACAGAAAATTAACAAGAATATTCAGGACTTGAACTCAGCTCTGGACCAAGCAGACCTAATAAATATCTAAAGAACACTCCACCCCAAATCAACAGAATATATATATTTTTCAGTACCACATAGCACTTATTCTAAAATTGACCACATAATTGGAAGTAAACACTCCTCAGTAAATGTAAAAGAACAGAAATCATAACAAATAGTCTCTCAGACCATAGTGCAATCAAATTAGTACTCAAGATTAAGAAACTCACTCAAAAACATACAACTACATTGAAACAGAACAACCTGCTCCTGAATGACTACTGGGTAAATAATGAAATTAAGGCAGAAACAAAGACATTCTTTGAAACCAATGAGAACAAAGACACAATGTACCAGAATCTCTGGGACACAGCTAAAGCATTGTTTAGAGGGAAATTTATAGTACTAAATGCCCACAGGAGAAAGTGAGAAAGAGTTAAAATCAACACCCTAACATCACAATTAAAAGAACTGGAGAAGCAAGAGCAAACAAATTAAAAAGCTAGCAGAAGACAAGAAATAACTAAGATCAGAGCAGAACTGAAGGAGATAGAGACACAAAAAAACACCCTTCAAAAAAAAAAAATCAATGAATCCAGGAGCTGATTTCTTGAAAAGATTAACAACATAGAGAGACCACTAGCCAGACTAATAAAGAAGAAAAGAGAGAAGAATCAGACAAAATAAAAATGATATCATTGACTTTCTTCACAGAATTAGAAAACACTACCTCAAATTTTATATGGAACCAGAAAAGAGCCCGTACAGCCAAGACAATCCTAAGCAAAAAGAACGAAGCTGGAGGCATCATGCTACCTGACTTCAAACAATACTACAAGGCTACAGTAACTAAAACAGCATGATACTGGTACCAAAACAGATTTATAGACCAATGGAACAGAACAGAGGCCTCAGAAATAACACCACCCATCTACAACCATCTGATCTTTGAGAAACCTGACAAAAACAAGCAATGGGGAAAGAATTCCATATTTAATAAATGGTGTTGGGGAAACTGGCTAGCCATATGCATAAAGCTGAAACTAGATGCCTTCCTTATACCTTACACAAAAATTAACTCAAGATGGAGTAAAGACTTAAAACCACAAAAACCCTAGAAGCAAACCTAGGAAATACCATTCAGGACATAGGCATGGGCAAAAACTTCATGACTGAAACACCAAAAGCAATAGCTACAAAAGCCAAAATTGAAAATGGGATCTAATTAAACTAAAGAGCTTCTGCACAGCAAAAGAAACTATCCTCAGAGTGAACAGGCAACTTACAGAATGGGAGAAAATTTTTGCAATCTATCCATCTGACAAAGGGCTAATATCCAAAATCTACAAGGAACTTAAATAAATTTACAAGAAAGAAACAAACAACCCCATCAAAAAGTGGGTGAAGGATATGAACAGACACTTCTCAAAAGAAGATAGTTATGCAGTCAACAAACATATGAGAAAAGCTCATCATCACTGGTCAGTAGAGAAATGCAAATCAAAACAACAATAAGATACTATCTCATGCCAGATAGAATGGTGATCATTAAAAAGTAAGGAAACAGATGCTGGAGAGCATGTGAAGAAATAGAAACACTTTTACGCTGTTGGTGGGAGTGTAAATTAGTTCAACCATTGTGGAAGACAGTGTGGTGATTCCTCAAGGATCTAGAACTAGAAATGCCTTTTGACCCAGCAATCCCATTACTGGGTATACACCCAAAGGATTATAAATCTTTCTACTATAAAGAGACATGCACATTTATGTTTATTGCGGGACTGTTCACAATAGCAAAGACTTGCAACCAACCCAAATGCCCATCAATGATAGACTAGATAAAGAAAATGTGGCACATATACACCATGAAATACTATGCACCCATAAAAAAGGATGAGTTCATGTCTTTGGAGGGACATGGTTGAAGCTTGAAACCATCATTGTCAGCAAACTAACGCAAGAATAGAAAACCAAACACCATGTATTCTCAATCATAAGTGGGAGTTGAACAATGAGAACACATGGACAGAGGGAGGGAAACATCATATACTAGGGCCTCTCCAGGGGTAGGTGGCAAGGGGAGGGATAACATTAGGAGAAATACCTAATGTAGATGATGGATTGATGGGTGCAGCAAACCATGACACATGTATACCTATGTAACAAACCTGCATGTTCTACACAGGTATCCCAGAATTTAAAGTATAATAATATAAAATTGTTATTGGAGGGGGACCAAGATGGCCAAAAGGAAGCTTCTCCAGAGCGCAGCTCCCACTGAGTGAGACGCAGAACCAGAGCGATATCTGCATCTCCAATCGAGGTACTGGGTTCACCCCCAAAACACTGCTTGAACAGCAGGATTAACCCCCCAAAAAGGTGGCAAAAGCAGCCCAAAGGGGGCAAGCCAAGGCAAGGTGGGTCACTGCCCCACCTGGAAAGTGTATCTGGCACAGAGGATCAGGGGGGCATCACCCCCTTGGTACTCCAAATCAGATACAGTGATTCACTCTGAGACTTCGGCAGCACACAGACCGGGAAAACGCCACCTGGCTGAGAACTGCCCCAAGTTGCAGACCAGGCGACAGCCCAGGCCTGCAGCCCTGGCCAGACCGGTGCCTTGTCAGCACAGACCCGGGCGGAGACTTGGACTAACACCAAGAAAGCTGGTGGAAAGGAACTGCCTGTCCTACAGAAGGGAGAGTTGAAAGCAGGGAGGGGGATACGGCCAGATAGGCCCCACCCCCACAAGATCCAGCAACTGAAATCCCTCTCCCGGGAGAGTTTCACAGTTAACACATCAGACTGAGCTCCATCTGGGAGCAGTGGGCTCGGCAGAGGGAAAGAAGCCTGCCATTGGGAGGGCAGGGCTAACCCGATAGGCATAAGCGGAAACCAGGCGAAGAATAAACAGCAGCCTGTCTGAGTCAAAGGCAGCCCAGCTGTGCCTCCACAGGCAGACAATGGACACACTGTCTAGAGTGGCACACTGACACCTGCCTTAAAAAAAAGAAAAGCCTCATACAGGAGAAATAACTCCAACTTTAACAGAAAGGACGTCCACTCAGAGAAGAAGGGAAGAAACCAGCACAAAAAGGAAAAAAAAAATCAAAGTCCAGAACGCCTCTCCTCCCCAGAGAGATCACAACAACTCACCAGCAAGGCAACAAAACAGATCAGAAAATATTTTGACAAGCTGACAGAAGCAGGTTTCAGAAAATGGGTAATAACAAACTTCTCTGAGCTAAAAGAATATGTGCTAACCCAAAGCAAAGAAACTAGGAACCTTGAAAAAAGATTAGACGAAATTCTAACTAGAATAACCAGCCTAGAGAAGAACATGAACAACTTGACGGAGCTGAAAAACACAGCACGAGAACTTCAGGAAGCATACCCAAGTTTCAATAGCTGAATCAATAAAGCAGAAGAAAGGATATCAGAGACTGAAGATCAACTCAAGAAAATAAAAAGAGAAGGCAAGCAAAGAGAAAAAAGAGTGAAAAGAACTGAACAAAGCCTCCAAGAAATATGGGATTATGTGAAAGACCTAATCTACACTTGATCAGTGTACCTGAAGAGGACAGAGAAAATGAATCCAAGCTAGAAAACACTCTTCAGGATATTATCCAGGAGAACTTCCCAAACTAGCAAAGCAGGCCAACATTCAAATATAGGAAATACAAAGAACACCACAGAGATACTCCTCAAGAACAGCAACCCAAGGCACATAATTGTCAGATTCACCAGGGTTGAAATGAAGGAAAAAATGCTAAGGGCAGCCAGAGAGAAAGGTCAGGTCACCCACAAAGGGAAGCCCATCAGACTCACAGCAGATCTCTCAGCGGAAACCCTACAAGCCAGAAGAGACTGGGGGCCAATATTCAACATCCTTAAAGAAAAACTTTCAATCCAGAATCTCATATCCAGCCAAACTAAGCTTCATACATGAAGGAGAAATAAAATACTTTACGGGCAATTATTGAGAGATTTCATCACCACCAGACCTGCCCTACAAGAGCTCCTGAAGGAAGCACTAAACACAGAAAAAAACATCTAGTACCAGCCACTGCAAAAACAAACCAAACGGTAAAGACCAACAATGCAATGAGGAACCTGTGTCGACCAACGGGCAAAACAAACAATCAGTAACAAAATGGCAGGATCAAATTCACACATAACAATATTAACATTAAATGTAAATGGCCTAAATGCCCCAATCAAAACACACAGACTGGCAAACTGGGTAAAAATTCAAGACCCATCGGTGTGTTGTATTTAGGAGACCCAGTTCACACACAAAGACACACATAGACTCAAAAGAAAGGGATGGAAGAAGATCTACCAAGTAAATGGAGAGCAAAAAAAAAAAAAAAACAAAAAAAAACAAAAAAAAACCCAGGAGTTGCAATCCTAGTCTCTGATAAAATGGACTTTAAACCAACAAAGATCAAATGAGACAAAGAAGGGTATTACATAATGGTAAAAGGATCAACACAAAAAGAAGAGCTAACTATCCTAAATATATATGCACCCAATACAGGAGCACCCAGATACATAAAGCAAGTTCTTCATGACCTACAAAGAGACTTAGACACCCACACAATAATAGTGGGAGACTTTAACACTCCACTGTCAACATTAGACAGATCAATTAGACAGAAAATCAACAAGGATATCCAGGACTTGAATGCAGAACTGGAACAAGCGGACCAAATAGACATCTACAGAACTCTCCACCCCAAATCCACAGAATATACATTCTTCTCAGCACCACATTGCATCTACTCTAAAATTGACCACATAATTGGAAGTAAATCACTCCTCAGCAAATGCAAAAGAACAAAAATCATAACAAACAGTCTCACAGACCACAGTGCAATCAAATTAGATCTCAGGATAAAGAAATGAACTGAAAACTGCACAACTTCATGGAAAATGAACAACTAGTTCTTGAATGTTGACTGGATAAACAATGAAATGAAGGCAGAAATAAAGATGTTCTTCGAAACCAATGAAAACGAAGACACAATGTACCAGCATCTCTGGGATACATTCAAAGCAGTGTCTACAGGGAAATTTATAGCAATAAATGCCCAAATGAGAAGCAAGGAAAGATCTAAAATCGACACCCTATGGTCAAAATTGAAAGAGCTAGAGGAGCAAGATTAAAAAAAATCCCAAAAGCTAGCAGAAGACACAAAATAACTAAGATCAGAGCAGAACTGAGGGAGAAAGGGACACAAAAAACTCTTCAAAAAAACAATAAATCCTGGAGCTGGTTTTTTGAAAAGATCAACAAAATAGACCTACCACTAGCCAGATTAATAAAAAAGAAAAGAGAGAAGAATCAAATAGATTCAATAAAAAATGATAAAGGGGATATCACCACCGATCCCACAGAAATACAAACTACCATCAGAGATTACTGCAAATAACTCTATGCACATAAACAGGTAAACTTGGAAGAAATGGATAAATTCCTGGACACTTACACCCTCCCAAGACGAAACCAGGAAGAAGTTGAAAAACCTGAATAGACCAATAACAAGGGCTGAAGTTGAGGCAGCAATTAATAGCCTACCAACCAAAAAAAGCCCAGGTCCAGATGGGTTCACAGCCGAATTCTACTAGACATACAGATCAGCTGGTACTAATCCTTCTGAAACTATTCCAAACAATACAAAAAGAGGGAATCCTCCCCAACTCACTTTATGAGACCAACGTCATTCTGATACCAAAACCTGGCAGAGACTCAACAAAAAAAGAAAACTTTAGGCCAATCTCCATGATGAACATAGATGCAAAATCTTCAGTAAAATACTGGCAAACCGATTGCAATAGCACATCAAAAAGCTTATCTATCACAATCAAGTAGGCTTCATCCCAGGGATGCAAGGCTGGTTAAACATATGCAAGTCTATAAACGTAATCCACCACATAAACAGAACCAAAGACAAAAACCACATGATTATCTCAGTAGATGCAGAGAAGGCCTTCGACAAATTTCAACAGTTTATATTCTAAAAACTCTCAATAAACTAGGTATTGATGGAATGTATCACAAAATAATAAAACCTATTTATGACAAACCCACAGCCAATATCATACTGAATGGGCAAAAACTGGAAGCATTCCCTTTGAAATCAGGCACTAGACAAGGATGCCCTCTCTCACCACCCTTATTCAATATAGTATTGGAAGTTCTAGCCAGAGCAATCAGTCAAGAAAAAGAAATAAAGGGTGTGCAATTAGGAAAGGAGACAGTCAAACTGTCTCTATTTGCAAATGACATGATTGTATATTTACAAGGCCCCATCGTCTCAGCCCAAACTCTCCTGAAACTGATAAGCAACTTCAGCAAAGTCTCAGGATACAAAATCAATGTGCAGAAATCACAAGCATTCCTATACACCAATAACAGACTTAAAGAGAGCCAAATCAAGAGCAAACTCCCATTCACAATTGCTACAAGAATAATAGAATACCTAGGAATACAACTAACAAGGGAGGTAAAGGACCTCCTCAAGGAGAACTATAAACCACTGCTCAAGGAAATAAGAGAAGACACAAACAGATGGAAAAACATTCCATGTTCATGGTTAGGAAGAATCAATATCGTGAAAATGCCCATACTGCCCAAAGTAACTTATAGATTTAATGCTATCCCAATCAAACTACCAATGACTTTCTTCAAAGAACTGAAAAAACCACCTTCAACTTCATGTGGAACCAAAAGAGAGCCGGCATAGCCAAGTCAATTCTAAGCAAAAAGAACAAAGTGGGAGGCATCACACTACCGGACTTCAAACTATACTACAAGGCTACAGTAATCAAAACAGCATGGTACTGGTATCAAAACAGAGATATAGACCAACGGAATAGAACAGAGGCCACCAGAGCAACACCACACACCTAAAACCATCTAATCTTTGACAAACCTGACAAAAACAAGCAATGGGGAAAGGATCTCCCGTTTAATAAATGATGTTGGGAAAATTGGCCAGCAATGTGCAGAAAGCAGAAACTGGACCCCTTCCTTATACCTTACACTAAAATAAACTCCAGATGGATTAAGGACTTAAACGTAAGACCTAACACCATAAAAACCCTAGAAGAAAACCTAGGCAAAATCATCCAGCACGTAGGTATAGGCAAGGACTTCATGACTAAAACACGAAAAGCAATGGCAACAAAAGCCAAAATAGACAAATGGGATCTAATTAAATTTCAGAGCTTCTGTACAGCAAAAGAAACAATCATTAGAGCAAACCAGTAAGCAACAATATGAGAAAAAATTTTTAAATCTACCCATCTGAAAAAGGGCTAATATCCATAATCTACAAAGAACTAAAACAGATTTACAGGAAAAGAAAAAAAAAAAAACCCATCCAAAAGGGGGTGAAGGACATGATCAGACATTTTTCAAAAGAAGACATATATGAAGCCAACAAACATATGAAAAAATGCTCATCATCACTGGTCATTAGAGAAGTGCAAATCAAAACCACATTGAGATACCACCTCACACCACTTAGAATGGCGATCATTAAAAAATCTGGAGACAACAGATGCCGGAGAGGATGTGGAGAAATAGGAACACTTTTACACTATTGATGGGAGTGTAAATTAATTCAACAATTGTGGAAGACAATGTAGTGATTCCTCAAGGATCTAGAAATGGAAATTTCATTTGACCCAGCAATCCCATTACTGGGTATATACCCAAAGGACTATAAATCATTGTATTATAAAGACACATGAACACGCATGTTCATCGTGACACTGTTTGCAATAGCAAAGACCTGGAACTAACCCAAATGCCCATCAATGATAGACTGGACAAAGAAAATGTGGCACATAAACACCATGGAATACTATGCAGCCATGAAAAACAATGAGTTCGTGTCCTTTGTAGGGACATGAATGAACCTGGAAACCATCATTCTTAGCAAACTGACACAAGAGCAGAAAATCAAACACTGCATGTTCTCACTCATAGGTGGGTGTTGAACAATGAGAACACATGGACACAGAGAGGGAAGCATCACACTGGGCTCCATTGTCGGCTGGGGCCTAGGGGAGGAATAGTGGGAGGGAGTGTGGGAAGGGATAATGTGGGGAGAAATGTCAGGTATAGGTGATGGGGGAATGGTGGCAGCAAACCACCTTGCTGTGAATGTACCTATGCAACAATCTTGCATGATCTACACATATACCCCAGAATGTAAAGTACAATAAAAAAATTATTATTACTAAATCCACTATGAAGAGTCATATACAAGCCTTTAAGCTAACATGTGTTTTCATTTCTCTCTCTTTTTTTTTTTTTCCAGACAGGGCCCTGCTCTGTTGCCTAGGCTGGAGTGCAATTGTGAGATCATAACTCACTGCAGTGTCCACCTCCTTGGCTCAAGCAATTCTCCTACTTCAGCCTCCTGAGTATCTGGTATTACAGGCACATGACACCGTGCCCTGCTAGTTTTTATATTTTTTGTAGAGATGGGTTTCACTGTGTTACCCAGGCTGGTCTGGATTCCTGGTCTCAAGCAGTCATTTCACCTCGGCCTCCCGAAGTTCTGGGATTACAAACATGAGCCACTGCACCCAGCTTGTTTTCACTTCTCTTGAGTAAACACCTAGAAGTGGGACTGCTGTACTAGACATTAAGTGCATGTTTAGTTTTATAAGAAACTGCAAACTATTTTCTAAATTGGCTATACCATTTTTCATACCCATTGGCAATATATAGGTATTTTAATTATTTGACATTCTTATCAACATTGCCAGTCTTTCAATTTTAGGCATTCTTGTGAGTATATAGAGATACATAATAGTGGCTTTAATTTTCATTTCTCTAATTATCTTGAGAGTCTTTCCTGTACTTATTTTCCCTCTGTATATTTCTTTTAGTCAAAGAAGATGCCTTCAAATCTTTTACCAATTTTTAAAAATTCAGCTATTTGTCTTCTTATTACTGAGTACTCTGTATATTACAGATAAATGTCCTTTATCAGTATGGTTTTTTCAAATATTTCTCTCAGACTGTGGCTTGCCTTTTTAGTTTCTTAACAACAAAGAAAGGTTTTTAACAACAAAACCACTGGTATATGTGTGAACACTCAAATTCTTCAGATCTCAATCTCTTCACATTTAAAATGAAATCTTTAGGAAAATGTTCTTTGTTTTCTTTAATAATGACTTCATTGAGATAGATTTCTCAAGCTTTAAGATTCACCCTTTTAAAGTGTACAAATAAATGGCTTTTAGTTTATTCACAGAGTTGTGCAACTATCGTTATCATGTTATTTCAGAATATTGTCATCATTCCAGAAAGAAACTCTATGCCCATTAGCAGTCATTCTCTATCCCCCTCTTCTGCCAGCAATGGGCAGCCATAATTTACCTTCTGTCTCAATGGATTTACCTACTCTGGATATTTCATATAAAAGGAATCATACAATATTTGGTATTTTGTGTCTAGCATCTTTCACCTAACATAATGCTTTCAAGGTTCAACCACGTTGCAGCATGTATTGGTACTTCTTCTTTATTGCTGAATAATATTCCATTGTATGGATATACATTTTATTTGCCCATGCATCAGTTGATAGACATTTGGGCCATTTCCACTTTTTGGTTATAATGAATAATGCTGCTATGAACATTTGTGTACAAGTTTTTATATGGACATATTTTAAATTCTCTTAAAAATTAAACTTGCTGGTCAGAATGAAATTGCTGGGGCATAGGGCAACTCTATTTTTAACATTTTGCAGAACTACAAAATGGATTTCAAAAGTGGCTGCCTATTTCACATTCCCACCAGCAAGGTATGAGAGTTCAATTTCTCCACATCCTTGCTAACCCTTGTTTATATTGTTTCTTTTAAAAAAGGCAGCTATCCTAGTAAGTATGAAGTGATACTATATCTTGTGGTTTTGACTTGCATTTCTCTAATGATGCTGAGCAACTTTCATGTGCTTATTGGCCATTTGTATATCTCCCTTGGAGAAATGTCCATTCAAATTCTTTGCTCTTTTTAAAAATGGGTTGTCTTTTTCTTGTTGAGTTGTAAGTTATTTATATATTTTAAGTAAAACTCCCTTATCAAATATATAATTTGCAAATATTTTCTTCATTCTATGGTTTGCCTTTTTACTTCTTTGATTGTATCTTTTGGCACAAATATTTTTAATTTTGATAAAGTCCAATTTATCTCTTTGTTCTTTGATTGTTTGTGCTTTTGGTGACATATTTAAGAAACCATTGCCTAATACAGAATTACAAGGATTTATGTTTTCTTCTAAAAGCTTGGTAGTTTTAGCTGTTACATTTAGGTCTTTTTACATTTAGATCCATTTTGAGTTAAATTTTGTGTATTTCTAGCTTGTATCTATAAGGAGAAAAAAATAAAAACAAATTTTTATGTGCTGTGAGGTAGGAATCCAACTTCATTCTTTTGTATGTGGATATCAACTGTCTCAACATTATTTACTAAAAATACTGCTCATTCTCCATTAAACTGTCTTGGAACCCTTGTCAAAATCAACTGATCATAAATGTAATGATTTATTGCTAGACTCTCTATTCCATTGATCCATATGTGTAGTCTTATGCCAGTACCACATTGTCTTGATTATTATAGTTTGCCACAAGTTTTGAAATCACAAAGTATGAGTCCTCTAACTTTGTCCTTCTTCAGAGTTGCTTTGAATGGGCAATGTTCTTTAAGTTTATTTGACTCTAACTTCTATGAGGTAAGCATGTAAGGAGAATTTATCATGTATCTGAAATTGATATGTGTGTGCGTATCTCATTTAATCATCACAAAAACCCTGTAAGTTAGTATTAGAATGTTATTAGTTCATATTTTTAGAATCTCTTAGGTGACAGGCATTGCAGATACAGAAGCTAGGAATGCTAAGATGCAACGTGGTACCTGTTTTTTGTTGTTTTTTGTGAATTTTTTTGAGACAGATCTCGCTCTGTCAACCAGGCTTTATTTCAGTGGCCTGTTCTCGGCTCATTGCAGTCTCTACCTCCTGGACTCAGGTGATCCTCCCACTTCAGCCTCCCAAATAGTGGGGACTACAGGCACATGCCACCACACCCAGTTAATTTTTTATTTGTTGTAGAGAGCGGGGGTCTCCCTATGTTGCCTAGCCTGGTCTTGAATTCCTGAGCTCAAGCAATCCACCTGCCTCAGCCTCCTAGACCGTTGAGATTACAGGTGTGAGCCACCGCACCTGGCCCTCATGATATCTGTTATCACACAAGAGGGAATTGAGGCTCAGAAAGGTAAGAGGCTCTTCCAAACAGCCTGGGTGAATTAGAATGCAGTTCTTTTAACTCTAAGTCCTATAGTGTTTCCACAACAAAAAGACTAATAGGTGGTTCCTTTTGTGTAGTTCTCCGTCTTCTGCTACACTTTCTCTCTGACCTAGACTAGGTGAGTGGCCACCTGAATGGCATGAGGGCAAGGATCAATACTGGGTCTTACAGCATTCTCCATTCGATGGTAGATCATTCAATTAAATATTCATTTAAAGAATATTTCTTAAAGGCCTAACATGCCAATAATTAATGATATACTCCAGACCAGATGATGCCACTGCCTTCATGAAGTTCACTTTCTTTCATTAGAGACATAGCATAAGGAATTTCCTAAATAATACCATAATTATAAAAAATAATTGCAGATTGCCATAAAGAAAAAGAAAAATGTGCCATAATTCAGAAAACCAGAAACAACTGCTTGAGACAGGGGTTTCACAGAAAGCCTGTTTAAAGAGTTAAAATTGTGTCAAGTCACAAAGAATAAGGGAGAATTTGCCCTATCAAGAGTATTGCAAGCAAAGAATGCACAACAACAAAGTCCCTCAGGCAGGAAAGAGCTAAGTGTACCGTAGGAATCAATAGGAAGCTAATGTGACCAGAGTATACTGAGGACAGGTAAGCAGGCAGTGTGTCACAGGGTTACTCAAGAGCTGATTTACTCAAAGTCCAGTGGAAAACCATTAAATGATTTTAAACCAAAGACTGTTGTAATCTCATTTACATTTTTAAAAGCTCACTCTGGCCAGTGTGTGTAGAATGGATTTAGCATACACGGCAAATAAAATTAGAATCAGGAAGTCTAATTAGGAGGTTATTCCAGCTGCCAAAATTAAAGGAGGGTGTCTTTGACTACGCTGGCACTAGTGGAAATAAACGGAGAGAGCCAGACATGGTGGCACATACCTGTAGTCTCAGTTACTTGAAGGCTGAAGTGGGAAGATCACTTGAACACAGGAGTTTGAGACCAGCTTTAGCAACATAGTGAGACACTATCTCAAATTTAAAAAGAAAAATAAATAAATATATGTGAATAGACTCTCTATATGCTTTGGAAGTGAATTAACTGGTTTACATTCAAGTTTCTGGCTTTAATAACTCACTGCATAGTAGCACCATTTGCTGAAATGATGAAGAGTCAGAGAAGATGAGAATATATAGGCAAAAATAAAAATAAAAAAAGTCATCAAGAGTTCTATTTAGACATGTTAAGTTTGAAATTCCTAGAAAATGCCCAAATGACAATATCAATAGGCATGTAGGATAAAGGTCAGGGTCTTCCAGCAAGAGAAGCAGCTGAGAAAGAGGGAAAACTTGGTTCTTTGGGTGTGGGGCAAGTGTCTGATAAAGAAAGCCATTATTCTGAGGAGCACAGAGAAACAAGAACCAACAATTAATGTTGCTGTTTCAGCTCATCTTAGTAAATATTTTCTGAGTGGCCATAGGGACCACCGTGAGGCTATCCCAGGTAGTAGAAAGAGACATGAACTTGAAGAGAGAAGACATGGTTCAAAGGCTGGTTACTTTGGCAAAGTCTAAACTTTGATCTTTGTTGAGTGGTTGTGAAAACTAAATGGAATAATTCACATGAAAGCATTTGGCTATATAAATATAGATTAATATTACATATTGTGGGAGTTAGCATTATTATGAGAAATCAGTATGGATAATACTGGATAAATATTGCTTTTTTACAAATAACCAGTGACTTTGATGATGGCTTAACATAACCAGAATAGATTTAGTTTACCCCCAGACAGGCAAGCTCTTGCATTACCCAGGTGAAGCAGATCAGGACAAACTGACATAAAGGAGACTGATGGGAGGCTGGGCAAGGTAGCTCATGCCTGTAATCCCAACACTTTGGGAGGCTGATACAGGTAGACCACTTAAGGTCAGGAGTTTGAGACCAGACTGGCCAACACAGTGAAACCCCTTCTCCACTAAAAATACAAAAATTAGCCAGGTGTGATGGCTTGCACACGTAATCCCAGCTACTTGGGAGGCTGAGGCATGAGAATCACTTGAACCCGCGAGGCAGAGTTTGCAGTGAGCCAAGATCACACCACTGCACTCCAGCCTAGATGACAGAGCAAGACTCCATCTCAAAATCAAATAAATAAAAAGGAGACTGATGTGTGTACGCTGAGCTCCCATGTGGGTGTTGATCCAAGTGACACCCCTCAGAATCAAAAAGCCTCAGCAGATCTTTACTCTGATTGCCTGTGACCATGACTAACCGCCACAGCTTGGTTACAATGACTGCAATCTCCTTGCCATTGCATCTCAAATACATCAGTGTTATCTGTACATCTTGTACCTTCTTTAAGAGCCCACCTGTCAGCATTAGTTCACAACCTTGGTAATACCTGCCAGTGATGGTTTACGTTTTGTCCTATACAATCACATAGACTTGCTGATTCAACAAAATAGCTTTTGTTTTAACCTCTTCACTCTACCCGTGTAGAACAACTCAATTTTTTCTCAAACACCGTGTACTTTAACATTGCCAAACCTTTGTTCTTACAAAGATTCCTTTGGCCTAGAATGTCCCCACTATTCATTCTCCTGCTGACCTGCTATATATACTTATGAATAAATATGGGCTCAAACAAATGTAAATTATCATTTCTCCTTAAAACACTAGATGGAATTCATTACATCCTCATCTATATTTTCATTTCACTCTATTTATAATTCAATATACTTATTCAGCAAACATTTCTAGAATGCCTGCTGAATGCCAGAACTCTTTTTTAATTATTTTTTCTTTCTTTTTTTTTTTAAATCAGGGGAAAGCGTGAACACAGTTCCCCACTACCACAAATTATGCAGTCGAGTTTCCCACATTTGGGGAAATCACAGGGGTCAGCACATCCAGAGTGCAATGGATAAGCCTCTCCCTGGAAAAATCACCTGCGTGATCATGGTATCTCCCCTGCCAGGTAAATATGAGAATGTCAGAACTCTTTAAGATGCAAATGACAGAAACCCAATCCAAATAGCTTAAACAAACCAGCTCACCATGTTTTCAATCTTACCTATTTTTCCATTCTACTTTATTTATAAATTAATATACTTGTTCAACAATATTTATAGAATTCTGCTGCATGTCAGGACTCTAAGATGCAAATAACAGAAACTAAAATTCCAGTAGCATAAACAAATCTCAGGCTGATTAGGTTAAGTTCTCTAGAAATAGAGCCCGAGAGAGGGATTCTTATGACAATGATTTATTAAAGGAACACTTTCAGGAAAGGGTGCATGAGGGAAATAGGATAGTATAGGGAAAGAAAGCTAAGCAATGATACAATCTCATCTGGAGACTAGCTTCAACCTTTTCCCATGGGGAGATCTGGAGTATAAACTATACGCACAGTTTATCCCACCTTGAGGCAAAGGGATCTGCCTTTCTTTTGCACCCGCTTTCCATCAGTCAAGAACTGAGTCCTATGGGATAGGAGAGTGTTGTGCTTATCTTGTTGGTGAAGGAGATCTGAGTGGGACCCCAATAGCATCCATGTGGTAGGCATAATGGCTGCCAGTAGCCCATTCAAATGAATCTTGTGTAACCCAAAGGAAAGAGCTTTCCTTTTAAAGCTCTGACTGTACTGTTCCAGGGAGAACTCTGATGTGAGCAACTGTTTTGCAAGACAGATGAGTCAGAGCCGATCAAATCATATAGAGTGGGAGTTTCACTGAGAAGAGGGTTGTTTTAACAAAGAAGCAGAAGGAAGGACGGGTAGACAAAGGCAAATGTCCACTCTATCTACCACATACCAGGTACTGCTAGAGGCAAGGGACACAATGGGGAACAAAAAATACACGTCTCTGCTTCACGGAACACACCAGTTTGTTTAATGCAAGACAGACCAGCAAGAAACTATAATAAAGGCAGATATATGCTTTAATAGAGAAAGTATAGATTGCTCTGAATGCATCATGTAGGAGGAGCCATCTTACTCTTCTCAAGGGCAGTATCTTGCCAGCTTTATATCTTCAGTGCTCAGGCAGTACCGTTAAGTATTTTAAATGCTCAATAAATGAGCACATTCAGCTTGATGTGTGGATCCAAGAGTCTAAGGAGGCAATAATCCTCTCTAGGAATTGCCTTTTCAGTCCATTTATGAGTGATGAAAGAAAATCACCCAGTACTTTATGGCCACATCATGTCTTTAAGTAGAATTTTTATTATATCTGGCTCTTAATGACTTTTTGGCTATTTCCAAGTTCCGAAACCATTATCAAAGGGTTGATATTCCAACTCTGAGAATATTTAATTTCTCTTATTTAATTCAACATATAATACATTGGTCATCAACCTTGTTCTCATAGAAGGCCAAGTGTTTCAAACTATAAAAATGAATAGACCTTTGTGCCAGCAGGCGAGACTTAAAACTACTGCCTAGTAGGGATAAATGTTATGATGTATAATGGTTAAGTAAAGCAAATGCATTTTCTGGTTAGCTTCTAGGGGAATTGCAGACTTTAAAATATGCACTTCATCATATTCTGAGTGTCACTGAATCTAAGGCCAAGAGGACTTAAGTTCAGAGAGAGAAGCCTTTATATCAATGCCCTGAAGACAGGAGCAGCAAACAGGTCTTGATTTTTATCTTTCTTACCCTTCACATCTAGTTCCACCTACAGATCAAATTTCTATACCACCATCCTAGGCCAAGTCATCTGCATCTCTCACATGACCTGACCCTCATCTCTCACCTGAGAGAGCCTCCTAACTGGCCTCTTGGCCTCTATCCATTGCGTACTTCCTATCCATGCTCCACATGGTAGACAGTAAATTTTTGAAATTGTAAATTTAATCATATCTGCCAAGCCTCATCTCTGCCCTATTTAAAATCCTGTCTGGCTCCCCTATTGCACTCAATGTAGAATCTAGACCCTTTATAGCGTCCTACATGAGTTAACCCAGCTTTTCCTCTCTTCCTTCATCTTTAAATATCTTCCTTCAATTTTATGCACACTGGAGGGGGAGGGCCTCCACAAACGTGCCTCCCCTTGCTCAACGTATCTAACTCCATCTCAATTTTCAATCTTGTTTTAAAAGGCAGGAACTTACAGAGGCCCTCCTGACACCTTATTTAAAGAAGATATCATCCCCTTTGCATGTATCTTTATTCTCTATCATAGCATCAAGTTCAGTTCATTCATTTTGCTTATCACAGTTTGCATTTAAGTGTTCATTTGTTTGTTGCCTATATTCTTCACTAGGCTGCTGCTCCAGGAGGGCAAGTAGCATGCTTGTTTTTCTTTTTCCATTAATGTACCAATCACCTGGTTCAGTGCCTTGTATATAATTGATATTCATATGATTTCAGTTAATTCAGTTCAACTCATCCAGTCATTCATTTACTCAAGAATATTTTAAGTCCCAAGAGTTCTTTTTAAACTTTCATGAATAGAAGTCAAGTATGTGTACTTTTCTAGGTTAAAGCAATTTTTTAAAATATGAAGACTTGTTTTGTCTTTGAGGAAGATCTTGATTTTGAGAAAACCACTTGAAGATTTTTATTATAAGTAAACATCTATATCCATATCAATGTATCTCCAATGTCCATCCATTGTTCTTAGACAAAATGGAAACAACCTGAAAGCAGATGTTTTGCATGAAGTATCTCAGTTTTCTGATTATGTAAATTTGATGTATGTTTTGGCAGTACTTGTCTGCAGAATTTTTGCTTATTTAGGAAAAATTATTCTTTGATTGAATTTAAACAGCTTTATTTTTTGTTCTTATGGAAATATGAGTGTGTCTTTACTCCAAGAGATCTGGAAATCTGAAAAATGTACCAAAATATAAGGTCCTAAACTTTACTTGAAACTGAAAGAGAGAACAGAATAAAATGGAACTAGACTGGACTGAACCAAACTGTTGATGTCTACAGAGGATTTGAATTAATAATTCAATTGTGCTGATGCTGAAATATTGAACTGATGAGATTTTACTTTCGTTCTTTATGATAATGCTCCTTAGGATAGTAGAAAGAGTTTCTCCTGAATGAAGTGGATATTTGTACTCTTGCTCGTCCTGTCAGCTTTGAAAGATGCTGATCTTGGAACAGAAAATGAGGACTAGAGCAATAGCCATGCAACCTGCTTCATCGGAGGTGCAATTTCAAATTCAAGACAGATGAAGTGCTCAAGATGTTCTCTTTTGTAAGTGATAAGGTGGCACTCCAAAAACGGTGGAGCAGTAGCGAGGTAGGTGGCATCCTTCTAGGACCCTGGGGGTATGGGTCTGAGGTTGGGTCTAAAGATGCTGAGTAGCAACACTTAGCAACAAATGTACATTATTTTCTCTATTCTCCTTTCTGTCCATCACAAAATAAATGAAGAGTTTGTTTCCTTCACTCACTGCCCTGTGACAGAGGGGTAGTGGCAGCATGTCTTCAAGGGCAGATGATAATCCTTGTATTGGGCAGCGTTCTCCAGAAAAGCAGAACCAATAGAATGTTTTGCATTCATATTGATATAGAGATTGGGCTGTATGCAGGTAAAAACTGTCAAAAGGTTTTAAATAAGTTTTTTAGCATATTAAAATTATATCACAGATTATTTGCAAATAAAATATTAAAAATTTTCAACATATGTAAAACTAGAGAGAGTAGTATATTGAGCTCAATATAAACAGCATCCAGATAATTATCAATATTCTGCCATACTTGCATCAATCCATTCTGCGCATCCCAGTCTGCCCCCTTTTTCTGGGGAAATAACAAGCCTAAACCTCCTGTCAGTTTTCCCCACTATACTTCATTATCCATCTCCAAAAACTATGGACATTTTCTTACATAACAATGATATCATTATAACAAAATCTATTCAGAGTTCAATTTCTATCATTTTCCCTTCTACCCCTTTCCTCTCTCTTCTTAGTAAGTAACCTTTATTTGTTATTTTTAATTTTATTTCACTTTAAGTTCTGGGATACATGTGCAGAATGTGCAGGTTTTTTATATAGGTATATGTGTGCCATGGTGGTTTGTTGCACCTAATGACTCATTCTATAAGTTCCGTCCCCTTACCCCTCAACCCCAAAAGGCCCTGGTGTGGTTGCTTCCCTCCCTGTGTCAATGTGTTCTTATTGTTCAACTCCCACTTATAAGTGAGAACATGCAGTGTTTGATTTTCTGTTCCTGTGTTAGTTTGCTAAGGATGATGGCTTCCAGCTTCATCCATGTCCCTGCAAAGGACATGATCTCATTTCTTTTTATGGCTGTGTAGTATTCTATGGTGCATATGTACCACATTTTCTTTATCCAATCTATCATTGATGAGCATTTGGGTTGGTTCCATGACTGTGCTATTGTAAATAGTGTTGCAATAAACATATGTGTGCATGTGTCTTTATACTATAGTTATTTATATTCCTTTGGGCATATACCCAGTAATGGGATTGCTGGGTCAAATGCTATTTCTAGTTTTAAATCCTCGAGGAATTGCCACGGTGTCTTCCACAATGATCAAACTAATTTACATTCCCACCAACAATGTAAAAGTGTTCCTATTTCTCTACTACCTCATCAGCATCTATTGTTTCTTGACTTTTTAATAATCATCATTCTGACTGGTGTGAGATGATATTGCATTGCAGTTTTGATTTGCATTTCTCTAATGATCAGTGATGAGCTTTTTTTCATGTTTGTTGGCCATGTGAATGCTTTCTTTTGATAAGTATCTGTTCATATCTTTTGCCTACTTTTGATAGGGCTGTTAGTTTTTTCTTGTAAATTTGTTTAAGATCCTTGTAAATTCTGGATATTAGACCTTTGTCAGGTGGGTACATTGCAAAAATTGTCTCCCATTCTGTAGGTTGCCTGTTCATTCTGAAGATAGTTTTTTTTTTGCTGTGCAGAAGCTCTTTAGTTTAATTAGATCCCATTTATCTACTTTGGCTTTGTTGCAATTAGTTTTCATCATGAAGTCTTCGCCCATGTCTATGTCCTGAATGGTATTGCCTACGTTTTCTTCTAGGGTTTTTATGGTTTTGGGTTTTATATTTAAGTCTTTAATCCTCTTGAGTTAATTTTCGTATAAAGTGTAAGGAAAGAGTCTAGTTTCAGTTTTCTGCATGAAACTTTTGTTTTTTAAATGCCTGGTTTATCCTTATGTTTTTAAGAAAATATAATTAAATATGCATGTGCATTCTAATTTCTTTTGCTTTCTCACACAAAGTTACAATATATTGTTCAATGTCTTTTTTTTTTTTTTTTCACTTAGCACTATATTCTGAATCTCTCTCCAGATCAATGTTTTGGGAATCTTCCTTGTTGCATAGTATCTCATGGTTTACTCAGCCAGTCTCCCATTCATGGACATTTTGGTTGTTTTCAATCTTGTGCTATTAGTGTGAATAATACCGCATAATAACACACACATATACATAAGTGAGTTTGTGGTTTTTGCCAGTGCATCTTTTGGAGAGAATATTAGTCTGTTTTCATGCTGCTAATAAAGACATACCTGAGACTGGGCAATTTACAAAGAAGAGAAGTTTAATGGGCTCACAGTTCCACATGGCTGGGAGGCCTCACAATCATGGTGGAAGGTGAAAGGCACATCTCACATGGTGGCAGACAAGAGAAAAGAAACTTGGGCAGGGAAACTATCCTTTATAAAAACCATCAAATCTTGTGAGACTTATCAACTACCATGAGAACAGCATGGGAAAGACCCACCCCCATGATTCAATTACCTACTACTGGGTCTATTTCACACAACACATGGAAATTATGGAGGCTATAATTCAAGATGAGATCTGGGTGGGAATACAGGCAAACTATATCAGATACATTCTTAGAAGTGGGATGGGTAGGTCAAAAGGTAAATGCAGATATAATTTTGCATTATTCCCTTTCATAGTAAGTATACCAGCAGTTCCCACCAGTCACATATAAAAGACCTGTCCTTTCAGAGTCTTGCCAATAGACTATGTTGTCAACCTCTTAAATTTTTGCCAGTAGGTGAGAAGCAGTATCTCAGTGTAATTTTAGCTTAAATTTATCTTACTATGAGTGAGGTTGAGCATCTTTTATATGCTTAGGAGCCATTTAATTTTCATATTCTGTGAATTGCTGGTTAATATACGTTTTAGTCTTTTCTAATATTGCTATAAAGACATACCCAAAACTGGGTAATTTATAAAGGAAATTGGTTTAATTGACTCTTATTTCCACAGGGCTGGGAGCCCTCGGGAAAATTACAATCATGAATCATGACGGAAGGGGAAGCAAACCCATTCTTCTTCACATGGCAGCAGGAAGGAGAATTGCTGAGCAAAGGGAGGAAATCCCCTTATAAAACCATCAAATCTCATGAGAATTCACTCACTTCCATGAGAACAGCATAAGGGTAACTGCCTCCATGATTCAATTTCCTCCCACTGGATCCCTCCCATGACATGTGGGGATTATGGGAACTACAGTTCAAGATGGGATTTGGGTGGGGACACAGCCAAGCCATATCAAAATACCTTGCCCATTGCTATCTCTGTAACTCACACTGTACTGGGGATTTTCATATATTTTTTCTTAATTTGATCATAACTACAACTCTAAAAGTTAGGCATTATTATCCTAACTTGGTATTTCTTGAGCTAGTGTCAAATTATGAGGAGAACAGTCAGAACTCAAATGTCTCTGGACATTTCACTTAAAATATCTCTAAATATTAAGAAACATAAATGTATTAGGAGTGTTACAAATTATATCTCTCTCACTTACTCTTGACTTATATTCTCCCCACAAGAAGTGGGCTCTATGATTTCTCCACTTAAATTTGGGCAGGGACTTGTAATTACCCCAACCAATGGATCAGAGTGGAAATGATACTACGTGGTTCTCAAAGCTAGGACATAAAAAGGACACAGCTACCACTATCTCACACCATACACAAAAATTAACTCAACATGGGTTAAAGACCTAAGTGTAAGAGATAAAACTATAAAACTCTTGGAAGAAAATATATAGTAAATTTTTATAGGTTAGGCAATGATTTCTTAGATAAGACATCAAAACCACAAGCAGTTTTTTTTTAATGAGTAAATTGGATTACATTAAAATTTAAAATTTGTGCTGCAAACAAAACCATCAAGAAAGTAAAGTAACAACCCACATAATGGAAGACAATTTTTGCAAATTATGCCTCTGATAAGGGGCCTGTATCCAGAATATATTAAGAATTCTTATAATTCAAAAATAATGCTGGGTGCTATGGCTCATGCCTGTAATCTCGGCACTTTGGGAGGCCAAAGAAGGTGGATCACCTGACAAGTTTGAGAGCAGCCTGGTCAAATGGTGAAACGCTGTCTCTACTACAAATATAAAAACTAGCTGGGTGTGGTGGTGCATGCCTGTAATCCCAGCTACTCAGGAGGCTGAGGCAGGAGAATCACTTGAACCCAGGAGTCAAAGGTTTGCAGTGAGCCAAGATTGCATCACTGCACTCCAGCCTGGGTGACAGAGAAAGACTCCATCTCAATAGATAAATAAATAAATAAATATACCATCCAAGTTTTTAACATAAGCAAAGGATTCAAATAGGAATTTCTCTAAAGAAGATATACAAGTGACCAATAAGTATACGAAAAGAGGCCCAAGGTCATTAGTCATCAGAGAAATGCAGATTAAAACCATGAGACAGCATTTCACACACACTAGAATGGTGGTAATCCGAAAGAGAGACAATAATAAGTGCTGGTGAAGAGGTGAAAATATTGGAACCTCATACATTGTTGGTAGGAATGTAAATGTTGCAGCTGCCTTGGAAAACAGTTTGATAGCTCCTCAAAATGCTAAACATATAGTCACCTGATGATCCAGCAATTCCACTCCTGTAGGCATATACCAAAGAGATTTGAAAACATATTTCCACTAAAGAACTTGTACATGAATGTTCATACCAGCATATTCATAATAGCCAAAAAGTAGAAATAATTCAAATGTTCATCAACTGATGAATGGATAAATAAAATGTGGTATAGCCATACATTGGAATATTATTTGGCAATAAAAAGAAATTAAGTTTTGATACCTCTTATAAAATAAACATTGAAAATATTATGCTAAGTGAAAGAAGCCAGTCACAAAAGACTACATATTGTATAATTCCATTTTCTTATAATATCCAAAATAGGCAAATCCATAGAGATGAAAAGTAGATTTGTGATTGCCTAGAGCTGGGGAAAAGGGTGAGGAAAGTATAGGGTATGACAACTAATAGGTGTGGAGTTTTTTTTAGGGGACAATTAAAGTATTCTAAAATTAGATTGTGGTAGTGGTTGCACAACTCCATGAATATACTAAAAAACATTTCATTGTACACTTTAAATTGATGAATTATAAATTACACATCAATAAAGCTGTTTTTCACAAAGAAAGGATATAGTTTTTACTTGGCATTTCTTTTTCAGGTTGCTTGTCTTTGGACACCACTCACCTCATCATATTATGAAGAAGCCCATGCCTTGTGGAGGAGATACCCATGTAGAGAGGAACTGAGGCCCTTCATCAATAGCTGGCATCCACTTGCCAGGTTTGTGAGTGAATCGCTTTAGAAGTAGATCCTCTAGCCTTAGTCAAGACTTCAGATGACTATTGTCCAGCCAACATTTTGACTGCAACTACATAAGAGACCTAAGACAAAATTGACCATTCAAGCCACTGCTGACTTCCTGACCACAGAAACCATAAACTTTAATAAATAATTATTACTGTTTTAAGTCATCAAGTTTTGGGGTAACTTATTATGCATCAGCTAACTAAAACATCCAGTATAACATCATATTAGATAGGGCTCCTCTTGTTTCAGTTTGCACCAAGGTGCTAAGTACAGTTATCGAAATGTTTGCAAAACAAATCTCCATGGACAGAATTTGCAAAGGAAATGAGAATATATTCTCAATTAATATATTACTTCTACACTTAATAGTGCAAAACTGAGTGTATATATATGTATACAGTGGGAGGTTAATGTGAAAGAGATCTGGAGTGCTTTTCATTGGTCCTAAAATTAATGGCTTGGAGTTTGGTGGGAACAGAGGGCAAGTGGTAGATGAATGGAATTTGCCATGAAAGACCCAAGATTCTTGAAGTATGTATAGAGATGGACACAGCATTCAAAACCACTATCATATAGATCTGTGTCTTCCTGAAAAGTCAATCTCCAAGCCTCCATTAGTTCCTTGTTTTGAGTTTCACTGGTGAGTTAGCCTGCTAGTGCCACAGCTTAGAAGTGAATGTGAAAGGTACTCGGGTGACAGAAAGAGTCCTGGACTTGGATTCCATCCTTGGCTGCTACTTTCAGAGCTTTGGTAAGAGGTGAGTATAAAGTGTCTTGGGAATATCCCAGTGGTCAGTACTTTGGCAGGCATTATAAAGGATGTTGTATTTAGGCTGGATCTTGGAAATGAGCAAGTATTTGCCAACTGGCCAAGGGAGGAACCTAAGCCTCAGAACAGACTTGGCTCTGTCTTATTTTTGTTGTTTACATGTGGTTATTCTGTTATCTCAACACTGTTGAAAAGATTATCTTTTCACCATAGAATGGTCTTGTATCACTGTCAAAAATTTGACCACATATGAAAGGGTTTATTTCTGGGGTCTCTATTCTATTCCATTGATCTATATGTCTTTCTTTATGCCAGGACCACACTGTGCTATTTAAGTAAATTGTGAATTCCAGCTTCATTCTTCTTTTTCAAGATTGTTTTGGCAATAAAAAAAGTCCACTAACCAAAAAAAAAAAAAAAAAAAAAAAAAGGGCCTGGAATGGATTTATACATAGTTGAATCCTAACAGAAAGACAAACAGCTGGCACCAAACAAACTGAAACTATAAAAAAAAAAAAATAAGCAAGAAAACCTCCCTAACTCATTTGAA
>CAUYLG010028630.1:0-39648 GCA_963573385.1 Cacajao melanocephalus
TAGCAATACTTAAATGCTGATATTAAGTCAATAAATCTTATGTCACATGATAAAGGACAAGGAAATAAAATGAGGATATTGTCTTAGTACAAGTGTATACCTGCACAAACATGTTTTTAACAAAAGAAAGAGGAAATAATCATGACAATTACAGTCCTCGTTTCTGCAGCTGGTCAGGTGGTCATAGCTGGTATCGATGACTACCTTCTTCTACTACCCATTCTGTATTCCCTTTGCCGTCAGCAAGCACGTCTGCAAGTCGTGTTTTTTTTCCTGGTAGAATGACTGAAACCTTCATTCCTGAAGGGTCTGGGTCAATTGTGGTCCTGCCTGGATTGGCTGTTGTAGTTTCCCATTGGCCTTAATCACAGGGCATGTAGTGCTAAGAGATGCCCTCAGGGGTCTCCTGTATTTCATGCATACCCTTTTTTCTTTTTTGATACAGGGTCTTGCTGTGTCACCCAGGCTGGAGTGTAATGGCACGATCTCAGCTCACTGCAGCCTTGACCCCCTGGGTTCAAGTGATCCTCCCACCGCAGCCTTCCCAAGAGCTGGGACTACAGGCATGCACCACTATGCCCAACTAAGTTTTGTATTTTTAGTATAGATGGGGTTTCACCATGTTACCCAGGCTGGTCTCAATCTCCTAAGCTCAAGCAGTTCACCCACCTCAGCCTCCCAAAGTGCTGAAATTATAGATGTGAGCCACAATGTCCAACCATAAATATTTTTTTTTTTTGACAGAGTCTTACTCTGTCGCCCAGGCTGGAGTGCAGTGGCATGATTTCGGCTCACTGCAACATCTGCCTCCTGGGTTCAAGTGATTCTTCTGCCTCAGCCTCCCAAGTAGCTGGGATTACAGGTGCCCAAAACCACACCTGGCTAATTTTTGTATTTTTAGTAGATACAGCGTTTCCCCATGTTGGCCAGGCTGGTCTCGAGCTCCTGCACCTCAGGTGATCCACCCGCCTCGGCCTCCTAAACTGTTGGAATTACAGGCATGAGCCCCTGTGACCGGTTGAGTAAATATTTTTTAAGTGCTACTGTGTGCCAGGGTTTGTGCTAGGGCCTGGTGATACACCTGTGAATGAGAAAATACGTCTTGCAATCCAGGAAGTAACAGTTGATAGGGGAGGAGGGGTGGTGAGGGAAGCAGACAAGTAAACCAGCAATTCTTTGATAAACATATGCACAGAATATTTTGGGAGTGCATAAGAGGATACTGTAACTGATTCTTGGGTGGTCAAGAAGAACTTCCAAGAAGAGATGCCCTGAATCCTGACAAGTAGAAACTAGCTAACCAGGGAAACTAGTGAGAATTGGGAATGGACATTCTGGGCAGAGCAAACCACAGATCCAGGTACACTTAGGTACAAGAGCTTGGCTTATTCTGTGAAACTGCAAATAGCTCTGCATGGTTGGAGCTTGGAATACAAGGTACGGAGCAATTAGAAGTAAGCCTAGAGAGCTAAGGCAGAGCCCAGTTTATGAAGGGTTTGGCATGCTGGGCTGAGGAATATAAAATACACACTGAAGGAAATGGCATGGGAGTGGAAGGTCGCAGGGAATAGTATAATCACATTTGAATTTGACAATGATTAATCTGAATTTAAGGAAGAAAATAGGTTGAAAGGAAGTTAAAAGTCGGGGCAGGAAGACCAATCAGAAGGCTGTTGCATTAATCTAAGAGTATTAATCTATAGATTTGGTTACTGTAACAGAAGCTCAAATAACAATGGTTTGCATAAGATAAAACTTCTTTCCTCACCTAACAGGCTGAGCATAAGCAATCCAGGGCTGATATAGCAGTTCAAGTGAGCCACCATGCCCAGCCCCCGTTAGGCAGAATTTAGACACATGAACATTACCTAGCTGCAAAGATAGCTAGGAAACGTAGATTTTATGTTGTGAGGCCATGTACCCAGTGTTTAAAAAGGGATTTATTACTGTAGACAAAGCGCAGGATGAACTTTAGGACTACTAGCAGCTTCTATCATACTAAGAAAAGAAAAAGACCTAAACTGAAGTAGTGGCAGTGAAAATGAAGAGACTTGGGCCAGTTTGAGAAGTAATTGGGAAATTGAATTGACAGGACTCAGCTATGGATTAGAAATGACAGGTGAGGGCCGAGATGGTTCCAAACATGATACCCAGGTTTCTGACTTGGGTATCTGGAGGGATGATGCAGGTGAATAACATTTACTGAGTAAGAGCACAGAAGAAGGAGAAGAGCTTCAGGGAATGAATGAAGAACATAATTCAGTTTTGCACAAGCTGAGTTTAAAGTATACGCAAGACAAGCCAGGCATTGTGGCTCACACCTGTCATCCTGGCACTCTGGGAGGACAAGATAGGCGGATCACTGGAGGTCAGGAGTTTGAGACCAGCCTGGCCAACATGGTGAAAACCTGTCGCTACTAAAAATATAAAAATTAGCTAGGCATGGTGACGCATGCCTGTAATTCCAACTACTCAGGAGGCTGAGACAGGAGAATTGCTTGAACCTGGGAGGCAAATGTTGCAGTGAGCGGAGATCGCACCACTGCACTCCAGCCTGAGCATCAGAGATCCATCTGAAAACAAAAATAAATACAATAAAGTGTATCCCAGACATTCAGACAGAAATGTCCAATAGATTGACTTTAGGATCATCAGCATGTACAGGGAAATTTAGAGTGTAAGAGCAGATGTCACTTACGGTATGAGAGAAGACAGAATGTGTCAACTGAGAAAAAGAAGAAAAGGCTGAGGAGAGAAACCAGATTTTTAAAGACAAACGTAGAGAAGGAGTCCCAAGGAGGGGGATAGGTAGAAAGGACAATGGAAGTAGGAAAATGTGGAGATATGTCATAGAAGCCAAGATAAGAGAACTTTTCAAGAAGGAACAATAAACGTATTCAGGGCCAGGCACAGTGGCTCACGCCTATAATCCCAGCATTTTAGGAGGCCAAGGTGGGTGGATCACCTGAGGTCAGCCTGGTGAATATGATAAAACCCCACCCTATTAGAAATACAAAAATTAGCTGGGAGTGGTGGCAGGTGCCTGTAGTCCCAGTTACTTGGGTGGCTGAGGCAGGAAAATCGCTTGAACCCAAGAGGCAGAGGTTGCGGGGAGCTGAGATCACACCACTGCACTCCAGCCTGGGTGACACAGTGAAACTCCATCTCAAAAAAAAAAAAAAAAAAAAAACACATTCAGGAGCACTATGAAAGATATTCCAAGAAAAGCAAAATGGTGCAAAAACTAGAGATTTCTGTTGGTAAGATGATTGTTAGAGTCAAGGAACCTAAATGAGGGCAATAATGTCACCTATTTTATTGATTGTTGAAAGGATAAAATTAAATAATTCAGGGACTTAGCATGTAATAAATGCTCAATGATTAGCTACTTCTGCTGCTTTTTTTAAAATTGTTTAAAATTGTTTAAAATCTGTTTAAGAACTACCTATGCTTTACTTCCTGTCCCCTCTATCTTCCTCCTGCTGCTGCTTCAGTTTTTTTTTTCAGAGAGAAGTGGCTATGTTGCCCAGGCTGGATTCAAACTCCTGAGCTCAAGGGATCCTTCCACCTCAGCCTCCCATGTAGCAGGGACTACATCTGCACACCACTGTACCCAGCTCCCTTCTTCATGTCTTACTTGTCCTTATCAACACAGTGAATAGTGCATAATCTATTAAGAGCCATGTGAAAAACCTAAACTCTTTCCATTGGCAACCCTTTTGGCATGGTCAAGTCAGTGGTTCTGGCTGGCATACAAACTCACATATAATCAAATCAACTACTACAAATTCAGATTGGCTAAGCAGATTCCAGCCATTTTAAAAGCTTGTCTCTGCTGTATCCTGTATCTTTCTGCATTTAGATGTAACTTCACTGTGGGTGTCCTTACAGTATATATTTTTATGAGACATCAGACTTACTAAGAATACTTTATAGCATGGTATTTAGGAACTTAGGGATCAGAATTAAGACATTCTTACTACGTCACCTTGAGAATTTTGTTTAACTTCACAATACTTCAGTTTCCTGATTGTAAAATAATTATAATAATATAAGAGATAGTAGCATCACAGGGTTATTATGAGGCCTAAATAATGTATATAAAATGTTTATCACAGTGCCTGGTACAGATGTTAGCTTCTGTTACTAATGATTCTAGCCTCCTCAATTCTCATTCATTTTTGGGGGCTTGAGGGGAGTTCATTGTTCTGTTTGCTGCTATATTTCAAGCCTCAAAAGACAATGAAGTTCCCAAATGCTCTTCAAGGCAGAACAGATATAAATAATGATTCTCACACCAAATGTGCACCAAGTTCAAATATTGCATTAATAATGCTTTTTATTGTACAAATGATACAACTAACCCAGTCTTTTCTGTAAACATGGATGGGAACAGAATGATGTTGAAATCCTACCCTCTGTGTACATCAGTATCTGTGAATTTTTCCCTGTTGTCAATACTGATTTATTTACTCTTTCTGGTATATATGTAAAACCTTTATGATAAAAATATACATTTGAATGCCCACTTTGTGCCTAGTATTTTGGTCCATTCTAGTAATTTAGCAGTCAATATGGCTGAGTAGTGGAGAAGATCACCATAGGCAGGGGTGCATAAACTGAAAACTGAAGAATAGCTAGGAGTCATCGAGGTGAAGCTAGATGCTGTGGCCTTAGATTCAGTTCTCTCTTCTCTAGCCAATAAATTTGCTATGGTCCATGAACAGCAGCTAAGGTCCATTCTCTTTTTGTGACTTTGGTGTGGCAAGTTACTTTACTTCTCTGAGCCTCAGTTTCTTTATCTATATAATAGAAATAAGTAATATCTACCTCATTAATTGTAAGGATCAAATTAAATATGTATGCAGTAAAGCACTTTCTGTAGTGCTTGGCACATGGGAAGAGTTCAGCAGGTAGAAGATATTAATAGTTTAAGGAAAGCAATTGGTGAGTAGTTTTTAGAAATGTTCATCTTTCTAAATCAAACCCAAGAAATTAATGTGAAATATAGGAATAATGCAGAGAGGTTCTCTTTTGCAGCATTAATCATCATAGTGAAAACCTTGAAACAGTCTAAGTGTCCAACAAAATTACTCGCTTTGAAGTATATAAAAAGTAACGTTTTGTGGCATACCTTTTGAAGCATTAAGATCATCTCTATAATAATATCACTTATTTATTTGCATTCGGACAGCAGTCTATCTTGAGTAGATAGAATTACAGCGTGTGCCATGGATAGCACATGGAGAGGTGTCTCACAGGGAAATGTCATCTTGCTTCTTTTTAGGGAAAATTTGGGAACCTGGGAGCTGGTTGTTTTATTGCCTCGTGGTTCCATATTAACTCCTTTAAACTGCTCTGTAAAAATGAATATGTGCCCTTTAAATATATTTTTCCTGTTACAGCTGGCACTGAAGTTTTCTCAGTAGAGGGTGGTGATGGGGTGACTTTGCAGGAGGAAATGAATTTTCCTTCCTGGTCCATGTGCTCCCTCAGCAGGTCCTACAGCACTCCCAGCTTCTCTAGCGCCTGGCTTCTGCATCCAGAAGTCATCAACTTCCCCAGAATTGAGTGAAGCACTTTGCTGAAGTTTTCCTAGCAACCCAGAGGGTGAATTTCTGGCAAGTTCTAGTGACCCTGTTCCAGCAAGTTTCTCTCTACCTATGCTGCACCACAGTGACTTATCTGCCATCCATTGAGCCACAGTGGTGCCCTCTCCAAAAAGGTCAAAATCTTAGCCATGTGGGATGGAGGTGGAGTTATCCTTGCCATGCTCTCTCAGCCCTAGCAGTAGCTCTTCATAGCTGCTATTTCTATACTCTTTTAATTCTCTTTACTACTAGCTAATCCCATCTTACTCTCATCCCCTTCTCTATATCAAATTTATACTGAACTTGCCCTCCTCAAATTGCTGTGTAATTTTCTATCTCCTAATTCGATCCAGACTGATACACCACAGCTCTAGGCAAAGCTGTTTTTGTATATGGGTAAGAAACAAGGAAAAAGAATGCTCCTGGAATATGTGATTTCAGAGTCATCCAAGACCTAGTGTTCCTTTGCGGGATAGGGGCTAGGGCTGTTGAGCTGGAGGAAGGTGGTTAGAGGTGCTGCCAGCTGGAGCTGAAACCTACTGGAGGCACTTACATATTTAGAGAATAGCGCAGACTGAGGCTGGCTACCAGCAATGGTCTCCCTTCTGCCTTCATGGTGACTCTGCTATTCCCTCACCTTCAAGGCTTCCCTTGGTATTCAGTTTTTGCCAAATCTCAGAAAAATAAAAATAACAAGATCGCTCTACTCAAAGAGTGACTTTTCACTTCTGTTTACCAACTTGTGCTTCTCATATCTCCCTGGAAACTAGGAATCAATTTGGCCCTGGATCGCAGGTGATAAAACTCCGCTTCCTATGGGTGCATCCTGAGCAAGCACCCATCAAGCCTCCTTTATAATAGAAATATGGGTGTCATTTCAGATTGTATCTAATGTTCCTGGAGTTAAGTTGCTACTGGATTGCAGAATCTTTCCAGGGAGGATTGACTGGGAAGTGACTCAGTGTCTATGAGAAGGCATATAAGAAAACTGGTGATTAAAAAGGTGTGGGCTTGGCCAGGCATGGTGGCTCATGCCTTCAATCCCAGCATTTTGGCAGAGGTGAGAGGATAGCTTGAGCTCAGGAGTACAAGACCAGCCTGAGCAACAAGGTGAAACCCTCTCTCTACAAAAAATACAAAAATTAGCCAGATGTGGTGTTACACACCTATAGTCCTAGCTACTGGGGAGGCTGAGGTGGAATGATTGCTTGAGGCAGGGAGGCCAAGGCTTCAGGGAGCCGAGATCACACTACCACACTCCAGCCTGGGTGATAGAATGAGACCCTGTCTCAAAACAAACAAACAAAAGATGTGGGCTTTTCTAGAGACAATGCCCCCTCCCAGAAAAATCTCCACCATTACTTAGAAAATAGATTTAGCCTTCCACCTTCTCTTTCTTCTTGCACCCATATTCATCTTCTCTGAGAGGTCTTCCATTCAAAATCTCCCTTGACGTATATTTAACCACATTTCATTGGCTCTTTCCTTTTTCTTTTGGTCGGGGGTTGGAGAGGAGTTCCACAAGGAACAGATGTGATTTTTCTCCTGGCCATTTCTCTAAGAATAACCCTTTCTGCATGAGGTGTGTTAATCAATTTAGAGTTGGTCATCTTATTCCTTTGTATGATAGAAGAGTAGATTTTAAAATATAAGCAGCCGGGCGCAATGGCTCACGCCTGTAATCCCAGCACTTTGGGAGGCCGAGGTGGGTGGATCATGAGGTCAAGAGATCAAGACCATCCTTGTCAATATAGTAAAACCCCATCTCTACTAAAATACAAAAATTAGCTAGGCATGGTGGCACGTGCCTGTAGTCCCAGCTACTCGGGAGGCTGAGGCAGGAGAATTGCTTGAAGCCGGGAGGCAGAGGTTGCAGTGAGCCAAGATTGTGCCAGCCTGGCACCTGGTGAGAAAGTGAGACTGTCTCAAAAAAATAATAATAAAATAAATAAAATGAAATATAAGCAATGCGTATGCTTTGCTTTGGGGTATCTGGCACTGATTCCCTTCTTCTTACAGCATCACAGTTACTCTCTTTGGAAACCCTTTCCTCAATCTCAATCCATGTCATGGGACTTATCCCACTCTTAACTCTAGGAATTATTTGTGAGAGCTGACAAATCAGAGTGTCACATTCCCCTAGTCACAGTTTTGATAATTGGCTCAAGGAGAGTCACAGGATCCAGTAGAGACAAATGACTATCAAGAGCAACACTTTTTCTGGAACTTTTAGGAAAAATGCTCTTTTACTGTATTTGTTAAGCTGATGGGGTATAAGGTGCGCCATCTTGCCTACCAGTGGCTAAAGCCAACAGATACAAAAGCAGAGTGAAACAATAGTGAGAAATACCATCCAGATGCATTGTTTTGCCTGCACTGTCTGGTATAATAGCCACTAGGCACATGTGGCTTTTGAGTACTTGAAAGGTGGCTAGTCTAAATTGAGATGCACTGTAAGCATAAAATTACACTGGGTTTCAAATATTTAGTATGAATGAATGTAAAATTTCTCATTAATAATTTTTATATTGATTACATGTTGGAATGATATTTTGGATATATTTGGCTAAATAAAATGTATTAGTAAAGTTAATTTTTATCTATTTTTGTCTTTTTTAATATGCAAAATAAAATATTTAAAATTATACATATGTTTCACATTTGTGGCTTCCATTGTATTTATATTGAATAGCATTGGTGTGAGCACTTAGTCCAGCCATGCCTAAAGTTATATAACTCTGAACTAATATAGGCCAGTAACTACACATTTTTGTTTAAGCTATTTCTTTATATTAGGAGTTGAATTTTTGATACTGTCCACCGAAAGAGTTCTGATTAATATATTAGCTAAAGCTGGGCACAATGGCTTACGCCTGTAATCCCAGCACTTTGGGAAGCCAAGGTTGGTGGATCACCTGAGGTCAGGAGCTCAAGACCAGCCTGGCCAATGTGGTGAAACCCCGTCTCTACTAAAAATACAAAAATTAGCGGAGCATGGTGGTGGATGCCTGTAATCCCAGCTACTTGGAAGGCTGAGGCAGGAGAATCGCTTAAACCCGGGAGGAGGAGGTTGCAGTGAGCCAAGATCGTGCCATTGCACTCCAGTCTGGGCGCCAAGAATGAAACTCTGTCTCAAAAAAAAAAATATATATATATATATATGTATAATCTAAACTCTTCACACTCTGTTTTATATTTTTGCTTTTGTTTGTGTGTGTGTGTGTGTGTGTGTGTGTGTGTGTGTGTGTATATATATATATATATATATATATATAGCTAAAAGAATTAATTTAGCAAATATGTCATCCCAAACCTATTTCCCCCCAGGGGGAAATTGGAGAAGATGCTAAAAGGAAATGTAGTCTGAAAACCTTACTCCGTTGGAGCCAATAGGAGCATTTTGATTAGGCAATATTGCTTAAGGGTAAGGGAGAAAAAAAAACCTTTATTTTAGTACGCCAGTGTCAGAAATCAAACTGAATCTAGTTATTAAAGTATCCCTAGTTATCTGTATTGGCCAAATAGGAAAATAATATTAATACATGTTTTCAGTCATTTCTTTGATGATTTGCATTATGGGTGAGCATTCCAGTCCAAAATAATTTCCTCTCTGGCTTGAGCTGGTTCCTAAAATGAACCCTTTATAATAGAATGTTGAAGCATGGAGTTCTTATAATCTACAAACTGCTCGTTAGTGCTTTGCAAAAACACACAGTTTCCACTTGTCAGCACAAAAGAATTGTTTTCATTTTCTTTTTTTTTTTTTTTTAAGATGGAATCACACTCTGTTACCCAAGCTGGAGTGCAGTGGCATGATCTCGGCTCACTGCAACCTCCACCTCTCGGGTTCAAACGATTCTCCTGCCTCAGCCTCCCAAGTAGCTGGGGTTACAGGTGTGCACCACCACACTCAGTTAATTTTTTGTGTTTTTATTAGAGACAGGGTTTCACCATGTTGTCCAGGCTGGTCTCCTGACCTCAGATGATCCACCCACCTTGGCCTTCGAAAGTGCTGGTATTACAGGCGCCACCACGCCCAAGCGGAAAATCATATTACTAACAAAATTTTCCTCCAGGATAATCAAAGGGATAATAAACATTTTTCATTTCAGTCATCCTCATTATCTCTCCTAAATTCCAAAGAAATTATTGCGTATCCAAATTTAAAGACATACAATGTTTTGTAGGAAAGATGCGTTTTTTAGTTAATTGGTAATTTTTTTAAAGTTTAGTGTTATCACTTCAAAAAGATAAGTTTTTTGGAAGGCAGAAACACCTTTCTAACTAATGCTTGATACCCCAAATCACTACTACTATCACTACTACTCCTACTACCACTATCAGTTACTGTTTATTAAGTGCCAGGCATTGTGTTTGGTAGTTTACATATCATATCTGTCATCTTTGAAACAATACTAGACATATTGTCTCCAGGATACTAAAGAAGAAACAAGGTTCTTTGAGGCAAGGTGGCTTGACTAAGATCACATAGCCAGGATTCAAAATCCGGGTCTGATGTCAGAGCTTAGACTCTTTCCACTGAGTTTTATATTTTTCTTTACTCAAGGGTGAGGCAATCTTTAATTAATTTGAGGAACCAATAACTATCCCCTTTTCCTCACCTGACTTATAAATAAATGGGAAAACAAGACATAGGAGTAAGGCAGTGAGAGCCAAAAGAAATCAACTTTATTATGGGTAAAGGTTAAGTTGGAGGGCTAAAGTCTGAGAAAATGGGCTTTGTAATACTGAGTCCAGAATTATTCAGATGTACCTACCCAGTTGCAGGCAGTGCTGGAACTGGGCAGGCCCCACCTCTCATCCCAAGCGCCAGCAGTGCCTGTCCCTACAGGAGCAGAAAAAAAAAAAAAAAAAACCCATGCTTCCTCTCTTCAGCTATTTCCCAAAAGGAAGAAGCTAAACTGCTCATGCCCAATTTCTTTTTTTTCAAACTCACTGATGGCTCCAGGGTGGAATGAGTGCAGTGTTGTCAGAAGATCAGGAGCACTGTACTGATGTATACGCTAATGGGCTCCTGTCAAATGGAAGAAACATCAGGACCAGGAAAGAAGTTTCTTCAGTAACACTAATAGCATACTCACAGGTTAAATACATCTATTTGTCTACATAGAAGGTCTCAATTGATGGATTTATAGCTCTTTGTAATATTCTTGATAAAAATTTATTTTTTCCATTGCCTTATAAAGTTTAAGAAATTACCCTGACTATACTCAGAGTTTTAATAGTGTCATCATTTTATCATTACAAAGCAATTATACTAAGCACCTACCTGCATGTAACCTTGGATAGATACTTTAATCTGTCATTGTACCACTGCTATGATTTCAAGAGAGGACATTTATTTTAATAGCTTATGAAACATGAGAGTATAGAGAAGCTCAATGCTAATGAAAGCTCCCAAAGGCATTTATTTCTCTTATTCAACACTGCTCCCACATGCCTGGCACATAAAGGGTCTCCATAAAGATTTGTTAGATAAATTAATAAATGTATTAATAAAATTAATAAAGTTCTTCATATTCTACATTTATTCTGGTGCTCCATATCTTTTTTTTTTTTTTTGAGATGGAGTTTTGCTCTGTCACCCAGGCTGGAGTGCAGTGGTGCAATCTCAGCTCACTGCAACCTCTTCCTCCCAAGTTCAAGCAATTCTCCCTGCCTCAGCCTCCCGAGGAGCTGGGATTACAATGTCTGGGATTACACGTCCCACAATGCCTGGCTAATTTTTGTATTTTTCCTTTTTTTTTTTTTTTTTTTTAGTAGAGAGGGAGTTTCGCCATGTTGGTCAGGCTAGTCTTGAGCTCAGGTGATCCACCCACCTTGGTCTCCCAAAGTGCTGGGATTACAGGCTGGAGCCACCATGCCTGGCCCCTGAGGCTCCATATCTAAGTTAGTGTTTACAAGAGGGTGTTAACTATTTTCAAAGGAATATGTTCTGGAAGACTTTTCCAAAAGGAAAACCTTCAGTACTGTATGGATGCCTTAAAGAAGAAAGCCAAGGATAGAAGATGCAGGTGAAAGAAAACACATGCTGCTCCTTTTCCAAATGGATATTTGCATATATTCTTCTTGCTTAAGAATTTTGTCCTCTCCACACAGTTTCCCCCTCCTTCTTTCCTTTCTTTTTATCCTTCTGCTGCTAATTCCTTCCCTCCCCTCCTTCCCCTCCCTCTCCTTTCCCTTCCCTCCCTCTCCTTTCCCTCCCCTCTCTTCCTCTCCCTTCCCCTCTCCTCCCCTCCCCTCCCCTCTTCTTTTGTTCTTCCTCACCAAGAAAGGGACAGGCGTTACACAAGAAAAGAAACAATTTAGAGAGCCCCATCTATAGCAGAGGAGTTTAAGATTCTCTGGACTTGGGAGCTAGAGTGGGTTAGAGAAGACTGAAGTCCTCAGTTTTTGAAACCAGCCACGATATCTGTATGTCTCAGCATACAGCTTGCTCACGAAACGATAAGGAATTACTTTTAAGTACTCAGTGGCATAATTTGGTGACTCATTAACGATTATCTGCTTCTTTCCTTCTGCTCCTTCAAGGATTCACAGTTGTTACTCCTATTGCCCTGTCCAAAGTCACTCATCCTCCTTTCATCTTTCCCAAAGCACCACACTGTAAAGTACTCCCTTCTTCCAACGTACTTCCATGTTAGTTAACAGTATTAGAAAATGCAGGCCGGGCACAATGGCTCACACCTGTAATCCCAGAACTTTGGGAGGCTGTGGCAGGTGAACCATCTGAGGTCAGGAGTTCGAGAGCAGCCTTGCCAACAAGGTAAAACCCTGAGGCACCTGTCTCAGTGTGAAACCCTGTCTCAAAAGAAAGAAAGAAAGAAAGAAAATGCAGGAACATCTGCTAGCTAGTTTAAGCAGAAAAGGAATTTATTTATTCATTATTTATTTATTGAAACAGAATCTCACTCTGTCACCCAGGCTGGAGTGCAGTGGCACAATCTCGGCTCACTGCAAACTCTGCCTCCCGGGTTTAAGTGATTCTCCCTCCTCAGCCTCCCGAGTAGCTGGGATTACAGGCGCCCACCACCACAACCAGCTAATTTTTGTATTTTTAGTAGAAACAGGGTTTCACCATGTTTGCCAGGCTGGTCTTGAACTCCTGACCTCAAGTTGTCCATCCACTTTGACCTCCCAAAGTGCTGGGATTACAGGCATGAGCCACATTGCCCGGACAGGAATTTATTAAACACCATTAAATAATTCACAGAATTTCCTGGAAGGCATGAAAACCAGGCTTGTAAGAGCCCAAATTACATCGCAGAACACCAGGAAACCATTACTGCCTCCACTACTGACATTAATGTGAGATTCAAACACTTCCGATCGAACCTCTGTTACTGTTTCCTGGGACTCTAGATGCACTTCCTAGACTGCGTTCCACGTGCTTCTTTATCTCTCTAGCCTTCACTTCAAAGCCTGGTGCAAATTTATCTGATTAGAGGAGTCTTACTGCAAGGGAGATTGAGAAAGTGAGATTTGGCTTCTATTTAGTAGAGAAATCACCAAATATAACAAGAATATTCGAAGGTGCTGTGCAGCCAATTAGAATAACAAAGGTGTACTACTCTATCCCAGTTAACCTCTCAACTCCTACTGACCTGAGCCAGATTTTCAGCAGATAGAAGTAATTGACACCAAAGTGTGGATGACTGATGGTTTCAACTCCACCTTGAACACCGATGCTTTAAAAGAGGAGCTTATTAACCCAAATAAACCCCCAGTTGTTAAAATATTTATGTGGTGGAAAATACTTTCAAAATAAGGGAACTTCTAGTATTTCTTTTATTTCTTCTTAAAAGTGGGGCTGGGTACGTGGCTCACAGCTGTAATCCCAGCACTTTGGGAGGCTGAACGGGGAGGATCACTTGAGCTAGCCAGTTCTAGACCAGCCTGGGCAACATAGTGAGACCTCATCTCTACAAAAAATCAAGAAAATTAGCTGGGCATGGTGGCATGCACCTGTAGTCCCAGTAACTGAGGAGGTAGAGGCAGGAGGATCATTTGAACCTAAGAGGTCAAGGCTGCAAGTGAGCTGAGATTGTGCCACTGCACTCCAGCCCAGCTGACACAGTGAGACCCTGTCTAAAAAAAAAAAAAGTTTCCATTTTAAAAAATCATTTTTCTGAGGTTTGGTTAACATACAAAAAACTGCACATAATTAATGCATACAACTTGATAAATCTTTTATTTCTTTATTAAATACACATTGTATTGAGCTTATAATATGCCATACAATAGGTTAGGTATTGAGGAAACCTGGTCCATGCCCTAAAAATTCAATAACCTCATAAAGGATAGAGAAAAGTTGATATATATAAAGCAACATAGTAAATGCAGAAAACAGTGATATGTGTGTGTGTGTGTGTGTGTGTGTATACACACACCATATGTACACATGTGCATAACACCTATGTATACATCCTATAATACCATGTATGATGTACTATATATACACATAGTTTCTTTATGAACTGTGTGTCAATCCTGCAAATCTCACAGCCTGAATTATCCACTAAGCATTGTCTAAATACAGGCTTCCCTTGAAGTCCCTAATTTCACTTTCATTGCATTGACAGAGGCTTTAGTGAGTGTATTTTTGGAAAAGGAAGCTGTACATAGGGTATTATGTACATGTATATAAACAGTACATACTACATGGGATAGGATGTATATAGGGTATTATACATGTACACACATACTATATATCACTATTTTCAGCATTTACTGTGTTTATACATACACATGTTCATAATACCACATGTCCAACTTACACAGGGTATTATGTAAGCTTACATAAGGTATAAAGGACAGCATAGGCTGGGCACGGTGGCTCATGCCTGTCATCCCAGCACTTTGGGAGGCCGAGGCAGGCAAATCACCTGAGGTCGGGAGTTCAAGACCAGCCTGGCCAGCATAGTGAAACCCCATATCTACTAAAAATACAAAATTAGCCTGATGTGGTGGTACATGCCTATAATCCCAGGTACTTGGGAAGCTGAGGCGGGAGAATCACATGAACCCAGAAGGCGGAGATTGCGGTGAGCCAAGATCGCTCCTTTGCACTCCAGTCTGGGCAACAAAAGAGTGAAACTCCATCTCAGAAAAAAAAAAAAAAAAAAAGATAGCTTAAGCAAAGACATAAAAGAGAAATAATTTCAAGGTGAAGGGGAACAAGGGATGTGCATTGGCGAGAACCTCAGGCAACGTGGTCTGACTAGCGGGAAACCTAGCAGGCCAGAAGGAGAGAGAAATGAAATAGCAGAGACGTAGCCAGGAGGAAGATAAAAAATCACCTTCATGTTCCATTTTCATGAGCTCGGACTCTACCCTGTAGTAGAAGAAAAGATTTTAAGAATTCAAGTAGAGAATAAGATAATCAAATTCTTGTTTTAGGTAAATTTCTATGGCTGGTGGCTGAAAGATGGATCTGAAACGGCCCAACACCGGCATTCTGGATCATATAGGTTGTTGGCAGACATCCAGCCGAGAAATTTTAAGGCCTGAGCTGAGGTAGTGATTTTAGGAATAGAGAGAAGTAAACTTGGCTAACAAATGATATAATCTTGGTCTTGAAGAATGACTAGAAGTCAACCAAGCAGAGAAGTGAAAGAAGGACATTCCCAGACAGGCGTAGAGGCAGCGGGAGTGTGGAACAGCAAAGAATGTTCTGAAAAGTGGAGAATAATCCTGTGCAGCTGGAACACAAGGTCACTACATGGGAGGAGGCAGAAGGAAAAGCTGATTTGGTAGTCAAAATCCAATTCATAAAAGGTCTTTTATATTATGCTTAAGAATGTGGACTCCTGGTAGCTTATATTTGCTTACTATCCACACCCACTTTTTTTCTCCTTTGTAAGAAATGGGCTCTGAACTCCATGGGGGTGCAATAAATGCAAGGAATCATTGACAGGAGGGCCACCACTCCTCCAGAAATATTCAGAACTATAATCAAGAATCCTCAAACTGTGAGGACCTGTAGTTCCTTTATGGTCCTGCAAATTTCACAGCCTGAATTACCACTAAGCGTTATCTGAATACAGGCTGCCCTTGAAGTCCCTAATTTAATTGCATTGACAGAGGCTTTAGTGAGTCTGTTATTGGAAAAGGAAGTATTTGTGCCTCAGTTACAGGAAATCACCAAACAATTAACTTCCATGGGCTCATGCAGCCTGGGTCAAACGCCTCAGTGTGCTTATCTTTGTCTCATGTCAGGTTATTGAGGAAATGTTTTGCAGGCCAGAATCTTGGCCTTACTGTGTTGTTTTGTCAATGGAGTCAGCTGTGAGACCTTGAACAGTGACAACTATCTATGGTAAAATCTGAATATAGCAGTCAGTGGTCTACCACAAGGAAGGGAGGTTTTCAGAGGGGGCAGAACGTTTTCTCTAAAATACATTGTAATTTGGGTATTTAGAGGTGGGAGGGGCCACTTAGATGAGAGAGAAACTAACATGGAAAGAAATGGAAAGGGAAACAGTTATTACATCTCATGGTCAGGGAAGGCTAACCCCTCAGAGGCAGAGAAGATGGTGTGTGTTGGACACAAGGCCAGCCTTTGGGTAGTAGGCAGAGACAGTTGAAGGGCACTAAAAAGACCTCCCTGACCCAGAAAGTGCCTCAGAAGAAGGGCCAGAAAAGTCCCCCAGAGGAAAAACAGAAAAGCACAAAATGAGGTGATAAGACAGCAAGGATGAGCTTCCTCAATGTCACAATATTTTCCAAGAAACCATTTTAGATAACTCATTTTGCTCATTGAAGAAAACTGTATTCATACTATGGGGCAATGTTACATATTAAGAAATTGGCATCTGATTATTACTGTTATCATTATTTTTAATGATGAAGGCAGTAGGAGCTAAGGGCACAGGTTTGATATTAGACAGACCCAGGTACGAATCCTAGTTTTACCACATACTGTGTGACTAGACAAGCTACTTAATTTCTCTGGTATCACTTTTCTCATCTGAAAAATGGGAATAATCATTCATTCCAAAATATTTGCTGAACAGCTACTACATAAAAGGCCAAATAAGATCCCTACCTTCCAGAAGCTTGTTTGTTAGGAGTATAGAGGGAGAGAAAGACACTAAATAGGTAAATAAAAAGATTATTTCAGATTGTGATAAATACTACAGAAGACATATGGTTTTCAGTGTGTACACTTTGGAATTAGACTGCCTGGGTTGAAATCTTGGTTGTGCTATTCACTAGTGGCCTGATCTTTGCAAGTGACTTGATCTCCATTCCTCCGTTTCCCCACCTGTAAATAGGCATATTAATAGCATCTACTGCCGGGCGCAGTGGGTCATACCTGTAATCCCAGCACTTTGGGAGGCTGAGACAGGTGGATCACAAGGTCAGGAGTTCAAGACCAGCCTGGCCAACATAGTGAAACCCCGTATTTTTTGTATTTTTACTAAAAATAGAAAAAAAATTATGTGGGCATGGTAGCAGGTACCTGTAATCTCAGCTACTCAGGAGGCTGAGGCAGGAGAATCACTTAAACTCGGGAGGCTGAGGTTGCAGTGAGCCGAGATTGCGCCATTGCATTCCAGCCTGGGCAACAGTGTGAGACTCCATCTCAAAAAAAAAAAAAAAGAAAGAAAAAGAAAAAGAAAAATAGCATCTACTGTAAAACCTCATGGGATTATTATGAGTATTAAGTGAATGAATCATGTAAAGTACTTAGAACTGTATATGCCACATAGTAAATGCATAAGAGCTATATACTAATACTATGAAGAAAATTAATTGGTAGATATGATGATAAGTGGGGAGAGTGCTATTTAAGACAGGGTAGTCAGTGACTTCTTGAGGTTGTGATATTTAAGCTGACACTGAAAAAATCAGAAGGAGCCAGTCATTGTTAGAGTAATTCGGGAAGGGGAAAACCTAAGGGCAAAGGTTCTAAGGCAGAAAGACACTTAGCATATTTGAAAAAGAGAAATGAGACCTGTGTGGTAAAACAGTGAGTAAGAGAGAAAGCTGCATTGCAATTATTTTCTACTTCTGCATGACAAATTACAACAAACTTAAAACAACATCCTCTTAGTAGCTCACAGTTCTGTAAGTCAGCAGTGTAGGTGGGTGGGAATGAGCGTGGTGACTCATGCTTTAATCCCAACACTTTGGGAGGCCGAGGTGGGATGATTACTTGAGCCCAGGAGTTTGAACCCAGCCTGGGCAACACGGTGCAATCCTATCTCTACTAAATATTTTTTTTTTCTTAATTAGCCCGGCGCGGTGGTACATGCCTGTAGCCCCAGTTACTTTGGAGGCTGAGGTGGGAAGCTCACTTTGAGCCCAGGAGGTTGAGTAAACCATGTTCATGCCACTGTATTCTGGCCTGGACAACAGAGTGAGACCCTGTCTCAAAAAAAGAATAAGTCTAGTGGCCAGACCCAGTGGCTCATGCCTATAACCCCAGCACTTTGGGAGACCAAGACAGGGGGATTGCTTGAGCTCAGGAGTCTGAGATCAGTCTGGGCAATACAGTGAGACCTTGTCTCTGCTAAAAACACACACAAAAAATTGGGCATGGTGACACATGCCTGTGGTCCCAGCTACTCAAGGGGCTGAGGCAGGAGGGTCGCTTGAGCCCAGGAGGTTGAGGCTGCAGAGAGCCCTGATCATGCCACTGCAGTCCAGCCTGGGCGACAGAGTGAGACCTTGTCTCAGAAAAAAAAAAAAGAAGATATCTAGGTGGGCTTAATTGAGTTCTCTGCTTAGGGCCTCACGAAACTGAAATCAAGAAGTTATCCAGGCTGAGTTGCTGTAATTCAGATTCACTGTATGAGATAATAAATTAATACTATTTCAAGCCTTTAATAAATGACTTATGCTTTAAAACCCTTAGTTTGTGGTAATATTGATACACCGCAATAGATAACTAATACAACTAAAGTGTAGGAAATATCATATTTCATTATTTTTCTAGATTAAATTAAATCCTCTGAGCCCATTAGAGTTGATAAGTTAATCAGTTATTTTTAGAGTGCTCTCAGGCTTACATAATTCAGGAAAACCAATGTAGGGAAGAGTGTGCACTGTGTCCTGAATCCACTGATTTGCTGGTAAAACACACATTGTCCAAATCTATATAGTCTATTCAAAGGTGGCTGCCTCTATTGAAGACAACGTCTATGCCCTCTGTGCCAAATTTAGCAACTGAGACCTTCATTCCAGAGGGAAGGCTGGAAGCTTAGCGCTCAGTCCCCAGGTACACACAAAGCCATGCCTATCAAAATTCCTGCTATTTCCAGGCCACCATGAGGAAGCAGAGTATAGATCCCCACAGCTGGAGGAGCTGCCACTGCCCTTCTTCTTACTCTGGAAATCTTTCTCTGCTCCAGCTCCTTCTGTCTTAACATCAGCTCAGTCCAGCAAGTCTCCAAGACCCTAGATTTCAAAAGCAACATTCTCAACTAAGGCAAGAAATCCTAGACTTTAATAAACAGAACACTAGGTCCTAAGCTATTCTATCCTGAGAAAGGGAGGAAAAATGCTCTCTTATTTCTGGGATGATTCTATAGCAACTAGAAGTCATTTAATTCATCACATAGGTTACTAGCCACACAGTCAACCAAGGCAAAATGAAAACACATGCTCAATCACGAAGTGTTCATTATCATGAAAGATTCATTTCCTCAAGAAATGCAGGACTCCTCATAGCTCTAAGTGCTACAGGGGATTTTTTTCTTTCTTTCTTTCTTTTTGAGACAGAGTTTCGCTCTTGTTGCTCAGGCTGGAGTGCAATGGCGTGATCTTGGTTCACCGAAACCTCTGCCTCCCAGGTTCAAGTGATTCTCTTGCCTCAGCCTCCTGAGTAGCTGGGATTACAGGCATGCGCCACCACGCCCAGCTAATTTTGTATTTTTAGTAAAACCGGGGTTTCTCCATGTTGGTCAGGCTGGTCTTGAACTTCAGACCTCAGGTGATCCACCCGCCTCGGCCTCCCAAAGTGCTGGGATTACAGGAGTGAGCCACCGTGCCTGGCTGGGATTTTTCTTTTTAAGAAATAAAAGGAAATAATCTTTACAACAAATGACACAAGTTTGCCTATGCAACAAACCTGCATATGTACCCCTGAGCTTAAAATAAAAGTTTTAAAAAAGAAGTAAAAGGTCAGCAATACTAAGATTTGTAAGTTCTGATCTACCTAAAGTTTGAATGTAGCACCTTGAATGTACCACCCTGGGCCTGGGCTCAGTCATGGTATAGGGTATAGGACCTGAATATGTTTGAGGTAAGGAGAGGATTGGATATGTGTTAGAGAGAATTGGATACGTGTTAGGATTGGATATGTGTTAGCCCTTATGGAAGGACTTGAAAGCACCATAAAATATATATATTAAAATTGACCCAAATGTAGACATTTATATTTCTTTTGGGTTTTTTGTTTGTTTGTTTGTTTTTTGAGACAGAGAGTCTCTCTCTGTCGCCCAGGCTGGAGTGCAATGGCGCAATCTTGGCTCACTGCAACATCTGCCTCCCAGGTTCAAGTGATTCTCCTGCCTCAGCCTCCCAAGTAGCTGGGATGACAGGAACCCACCACCATGGCTGGCTAATTTTTGTATTTTTAGTAGAGACAAGGTTTCACCATGTTGGCCAGGCTGGTCTTGAATTTCTGACCTCAGGTGATCTGCCTGCCTTAGCCTCTCACAGTGCTGGGCTGTGAGATGCTTTGCCTGGCTCACAAGCTTTTTTAAAAAATCTACCTCTATAGTCTTGGCTATTATGGTTTCTGAGTTCTTTTACCCCCTCTCCACCCCCCACTGAAATGCACCGGACAACATTCCAAATTACCTACTAAACCAAATTCAAGTTCTTCCACCACAGAGATAAGAATTTATTTTTACAGCAGTTACAAAAAAAATTTCCCCTTTTCTTCTTTTGCCATTTTCTCTAATAATACTGTATTCTGCCTCCCACTCAACAGCCAAGAAAGACAATCTAACTACTTCTTCCTCCAACATACAGGAAAGAATAGAAACAATTCCATCAACTCCAGCTGGGGCAGCACGAATGCCAGGAAGCTTTTCTTAGATTTTTGAATTCTACGTGACTCTCACTGTAGGTGCTTTCCAAAATTTTTGTTTCATTTTTCTTGAATTCTGTTCTGCAGAAACCCTCAATTGTCTAACACTCGTGGCATTTAGTAATCTTTGCCAAGTTTCATTCCGATCCAGTTGCTTGGCAGATTTCAGTGACCCTGGAAGAAGGTTTTGTAAACCTCCTTGTTTTGTGCAATAGGAATTTGTTCGGCAAGTAGGAATCAGGATCCCTCCCTACCTCTCAGCAAACTAGTTTATCTTATTTCCTTTTATTTGAAAACATACTGGGATTTGTTTTAAGACAAATTTTGAGTCCCACTATTGCTAATGATCAGTGTATGCTTTAGGCAAATTCACAAAACTTTCTAAACCTTGGTATCTTTGTAATGTTAGGATGATTCCTTCTTTATAAAGTTGCTGACAGAAGCTACTGGATTTAAATCTGGGTTTTATAATGAGCATAGTGTGTGCCCATTAAATTGTAGGCACTGGTTCTTCTTTATCTGATTCTTCCTGACTCTGGTTTACTGTCATTTATCATGAGTAAAAATCTTGTAGCCACAAAGCAAGCAACCAGCTCCTCTGTCCAACATTAGTGTCAGAAAATGCTGGTGCCTCTGACAAACAGAAAATCGAATGAATAGGGTACTGTTTCAGAAAGAAGGAGATCTGGCTTTCTCCCTAGGCTTACTGCAACAAGTGACTTAATTTACAAAGCAACCATAAAAATGAGCATGTGACTGCCCGCCTTGTTCTTCAAGAAATAAACCCTCTCACTCTTTTTCTTGGATGTGTGTTTCATTGTCATAGGATTGTTTTCAGCATTAGGAGGCTATGAAACACAAGTTCAGTTCAGGTCAGCAAACTTTCTTTTCAGGGCTTCAGCTGTATCAGGACTGTGCTCATTATCAGATACAAAAATGAAGAAGGCAAAATTCCTGAGCTTTCATTCACTCATTCAATAAATATTTATAGAGTACCTACTAGGTAATAAATCTGTGAGTCTCGGGGAATCAAACAGAAAAAGTTACTGCCCTCGTGGACTTTATAGTATAAAGAAGAGTACAGACAGTGTTGCACTGATAAATGTTAAACAACCAGCTCACCAAAAAGAAAAAAAAGAGAAAATCTTTTTGTTTGTTTGTTTGTTTGTTTTGAGACTGTCTCACTCTGTCACCCAGCTGGAGGGCACTGGCATGATCTTGGCTCACTGCAACCTCCACCTCCCAGGTTCAAGTGATTCTCCTGCCTCAGCCTCCCGAGTAGCTGGGAGGAGAGGCGTGTGTCACCACGCCCAGCTAATTTTCATATTTTTAGTAGAGATGGAGTTTTATCATGTTGGCCAGACTGGTCTCAAACTCCCGACCTCATGAACCTCCCACCTTGGCCTCTCAAAGTACTGGCATCACAAGCTTGAGCCACCACGCCTGGCCATTCTTTTCTAATTCTGGCTGTTTGTGGCCTCTTTGTTTTCTTTTTAGAAATATTTAGGAACTTTTTTTTGTCCCTAGGAAGTAACATTTCCCATCGAGTGCCTTGATGTGGGTCTTTTAAAATCTATTATGCTAAGCACAGTGGGCTCTCTCACTCTAGAAAGTCAATACAGCTGTGGAAAATTTTCCTGCATTTGATTCTTGCCTCCCCTCTGTTTTCTGTATTCTTCCTTTTTGAATTTTTTTTTTTTGAGATGGAGTCTCGCTCTGCCGCCCGGGCTGGAGTACAGTGGCATGATCTCGGCTCACTGCAACCTCCACCTCCTGGTTCAAGTGATTCTCCTGCTTCAGCCTCCCGAGTAGCTGGGACTACAGGCGTCCACCACCACTCCCAGCTAATTTTTTATATTTTTAGTAGAGATGGGGTTTCACCATATTGGTCAGGCTGGTCTCAAACTCCTGACCTTGTAATCTGCCTGCCTCAGCCTCCAAAAGTGCTGGGATTACAGGCATGATCCACTGTGTCCGGCCCTGAAATTCTTATTATTTAGATGCCGAACTAAATCTTTTTCTTATTTTTCCTATTTTCTGTCTCTTTTTCATTTTTTTTTTAATTTGAGATAAAGTCTCATTTTGTCACCCAGGCTAGAGTGCAGTGGTGCCATCTCAGCTCACTGCAACCTCCACCTCCTGAGTTCAATCAGTTCGCCTGCCTTAGCCTCCCAAGTAGCTGGGACTATGGGCCCCTGTCACCACACCTGGCTTATTTTTATATTTTTAGTAGAAATGAGATTTCACCTCATCTGTTAGCCAGGCTGGTCTCAAACCGCTGACCTCTGGTGATCCGCTTGCCTCGGCCTCCCAAATTGGTGGGATGACAAGCGTGAGCCACTGCACCCGTCTTTCATTTTCATTTTTATATTTTGGCTCTAGAGATTTCCTCCAATTTTTTCTCAGAGGTTTCCTCCAATTTTATCTTCTAATTCCTCCCATTCCTGAGCTTTTGGGGGGATTCACAGCATGAATTAGCTTGTTATTACCCTCCTCCTCTTCAAGTTTAGATTTAAGTTTTCTCTAAATGGGAATATTTGTTCTCACTTATTCCCTTGCTTCCATTCTTCAAATGTTGTTGTCTCCTCTCACTTTCTGTTGGTCGTTTTTGGCTTATACCTTTTTCAGGTCACATTATTAGGATTTCAGGAAGAACCAGTGGCACATGTTTAATCTACAATGCATAATCAGGTCCTTTGTTCCTTGCCATTTTCATTCCTACTATAACAGTCATACTTCTTGAGGCAGCATAGATACCTTTGAGTTACAGGCAAAAGATCAATTGCAAGAAAGTGATGCAGAACAGGCAAGCCCCATGGTGGAGCTTAGCCAGCGAGGGTTCTTAGCCTTGCCCAGGAAAGAATTCAAGGGCAAGCCAGAGAAAGAAGAAAACAGCTTTGTTGAACAGACAGTGTTCAATAAACTGACTGCTCAGTGACTGCTCCTGCAGAACAGGGCATAGAGTAGCAACTCAGGGTAGTTTTGCAGTCATATTTATACCCACTCTTAATTGTATGCAGATTAAGGAGAAGTTTATGCAGAAAAGGGGTAGTCACTTTTGAATGGTGGGGTATCATGGAAAGGGGTGATGACCCCTAGGGTTTCCATGGCAATGGTAAATTGGCATGGCACACTGGTGGGTGGGTCTGATTGAAAACTGCTTTCTCCCTGGCAACACCAGGGAGACAATATGAGAAAGTGCCTTAGCTAGTCCTCAGTCTAGTCCGGTATCCAAGTCCCGCCCCTGGAATCAAGTCCCGCCTCCTACCTCAAAAGCACAGAAGACAAAAAGCACAAATATTAATATTTCAAGATATTATAACATTTCCAACAGTGCTGGAGCCAGCTCACACTGGTTCATAAGAATAGATGGTTTATTTTCAGGAATTTTATGAGACAGTGGTTAACTATTATTAAAAATTAAATAAACTTAGAATGCTTATTATAACTTATAATGAAATAAATCATACTAAAAACAAAGGTAAAACTCAAAACTCATCGCTTCCTAATTATTTTAGTGAATCTTACTATTATCTATCTTCCCGAGCTTGTTTACATGTATCATATCTGTATCACAGAAATATTATATAATGGTGTTCCATATATTTATTTATAAATAAATAAATAAATCAAAACCAGATATTATTCTGATTGTCAAAAACATTTGCCTCTAAACTTTCATCCTATGCATGCCAAGGTTCAAAACCTTTCTGAAACATTTGATTATTGTTCGACATCCTTCACTAATCCCTTCCACACCACATCCAACCACGCTGGGCTCAGTGCCCCTCCTATGAGTTCTTAGCATTTCATTCCTATCTACCACCTTTGCAATAAGATGATCTGCTTATCGGCTTCTCTTTGGCTGAACTGTAAGCTTCTGTATGGAAAACCTCCACAAACCCCAGATGAGACTGAATTCCCCTGTTATAATTGTCCACAATTCCCTAGAGTTTTGCTTTATAATGCTTATGCCTGTGATTATATTTGTAACAGGAATGGCAATTAACGCTCTGTAGTCTTACATAACCATTAAGGCTGAGGCTTCTTTTATACACCATCAGTACCCTCACAGCATTCCTTTTATTTTCAAAAGATTGTTTGAAAAAAAAAAGTTGAACGTTTCTTGCTTTTTTATTTAAAATGGGATTATATTTGTACAGAATTTTTAAAGTCATATAATTCTATAAAGCTTATAATGAAAAAAACAGTACACTTTCTCCTTTTCTACTCCCAATTTCCAGTACTCAAAGGCAACATTGAAAAGATTTTACCAGTTGTTTCTTCTGGTACTTGCCTCCATCTTCCTAAACAACATTGTTGTATTGCTGCTATTTGGAGATTGTTCAATTTTGTATATTTTGGCTCCCTGCCATGGAAGATGAAGATTAAGCTCTCTTACAACTCTCCCCACACCACACCCTATCACAAACACATTCACATACTTTCTTTTGCTCCTCCATTTCTCCCTATATAATTACATCATTCCACAACTTTTGATTAATTCAACATGACCATGCATTATACAATGACTACATTGCCTCTCTTGTACAATTTTTGTTTGTTTTTCCCGGAATTAGTAATAGCCTCTATTGTTTGCTTAGTTTTCTATGTACCTATAACTAATTCATCCTCGAATATTCCTCGAGAATTATAAATTTTCTTTCATAATGTTGAAATACATTTTTTTTTTTGAGATGGAGTCTCGCCTTATTGCCCAGGCTGGAGTGCAATGCCACAATCTCAGCTCACTGCAACCGCCACCTCCCGGGTTCAAGCAATTCTCCTGCCTCAGCCTCCTGAGTTGCTGGGATTACCGTCACGCGCCACCATGCGTGTCTAATTTATATATATATATATATATATATATATATATATATATATATATATTTTTTTTTTTTTTTTTTTTTTTAGTAGAGACAAGATTTCACCAAGTTGGTCGGGCTGGTCTCGAACTCCCGGCCTTGTGATCTGCCCACCTCAGCCTCCCAAAGTGCTGGGATTACAGGGGTGAGCCACTGCGTCTAGCCATTGTTTCTTATTTTTATTCACTTTGTGACGACATCCTTCTTGGAGGTCTCTGTTAACCCTGCCCCAACATGGACAGATTGCTTTCTAGAAATATTTTGTTGTAGGTGTCACTTTAGGATCTCCTGCATGCTCATCCTGGGGAGTCCTTTCTCCTCCTTGTGTTGGAATCCCTATTTTCTGGATCCTCTTTCTTTCTTTTATGTGTGGCCTTCTTGCTTTGTGCTCTCATTCTCCAATAATTCCCGAGAAAGAGTAGATGTTGGGTATAGTTTTAAAAACACAGACATCTGCAAAAATCTTTCTTCTACACTTGAATTAAAGTTTGGCTAAATATAGAATTATAGTCTAAAACCATTTTCTTTGGAATTCTGAAGATATTGCTCGATTGTCTTCTTGCATGAAACATTGCAAACTGTGGTGTGTAAAAGAAAGCCTCAGCCCTCAGCCTTAATGGTTGTGTAAGACTACAGAGCATTAATTGCCGTTCCTGCTACAAATATAATCACATGCATAAGTATTATAAAGCAAAACTATAGGGAATTGCGGACAGTTATAATAGGGGAATTCAGTCTCATCTAGGGTTTGTGAAGGCTTTCCATACAGAAGCTTATAGTTCAGCCAAAGAGAAGCTGATAAGCAGATCATTTCATCGCAAAGGTGGTAGATAGGAATGATATGCTGAGAATGGGTAGGAGGGGTATTGAGCCCAGCCTGGGTGAATGTGGTGTGGAAAGGGTTAAATGAAGGATATAGAACAATAATCAAATGTTTCAGAAAGGTTTTGAACCTTGGCATGCATAGGATGAAAGTTTAGAGGCAAATGTTTTTGACTATCACAATAATATCTGGTTTTACTTTATTTTATTTATGTATATGTTTATTTATTTTTGAGATGGAGTTTCGCTCTTGTTGCCCAGGCTGGAGTGCAGTGGAGCAATCTCAGCTCATTGCAACCTTCGGCTCACTGCAACCTCCGCCTCCTGGGTTCAAGCAATTCTCATGCCTTAGCCTCCCAAGAAGCTGTAATTACAGGGTCCCGCCACCATGCTTGGCTAATTTTTTTGTATTTTTAGTAAAGACAAGGGTTCACTGTGTTGGCCAAGTTGGTCTTGAACTCCTGACCTCAGGTGATCCGCCTGCCTTGGCCTCCCAAAGTGCTGGGATTACAGGCATGAGCCACCGCTCCTGGCCTTATTTATTTGTTTTTGAGACAGGATCTTGTTCTGTCACCCAGGCTGGAGTTCAGCAGTGTGATCTTGGCTCCCTGCAGCTTCCACCTCCTGGGCTCAAGGGATCCTCCCATCTCAGCCTTCTGAGTATCTGGGACCATAAGTACATGCCACCATGTCCGGCTAATTTTTTTTATTTTTTGTAGAGATGGGGTCTTACTTTGTTTCCCAGGCTGGTCTCAAACTCCTGGGCTCAAGCGATCCAGCTGCCTTGACCTACCAAAGTGCTGGGATTACAGGCATGAAACATCATACCTGGTGGTTTTAATATTTTAATATCTCTATAATTTGGTAAAGAGAGGGAAAAATAGGCCAAATAATAGTAATTTTTGTTTGTTTGTTTGGTTTTTGAGACAGAATCTAACTTTGTCACCCAGGCTGGAGTGCGGTGGCATGATCTCTGCTAACTGCAACCTCTGCTTCCCAGGTTCACGTGATTCTCCTGCCTCAGCCTCCTGAGTAGCTGGGATTACAGGCACCTTCCACCATGCCCAGCTAATTTTTGCATTTTTAGTAGAGACAGGGTTTCACCATGTTGGTTAGGCTAGTCTTGAACTCCTGACCTCAAGTGATCCACCCACCTTGGCCTCCTAGAGTGCTGGAATTACAGGCATGAGCCGCCACTGCAGCCTAATAGTAATGTTTTTAAACAACAGGTGTGGAAAAACCTCTATTTACTCAAGCCTGAGCATACTTCTTCCAAGTCATATTCCTTTTCTTGCCTTGGAGATACAAGAAATTAGGAGAAAGCAGGGGATATCAGATACCCTAATACTCTTTTCCTAAAAAAAGAAAACTTTAAAGAATGTATCACAATTTCACTCACTTACTTTATATTTCTTACAATGGGAATATTGTTCATCAATAAATGCTTGGTGCTTTAAATTTACAATTACCATATTTGCAGAAAGTTGAAAATCATCCCAATTAAATGAAAAAATGTATACAAAGATTATCTTTCTTTTTGCCCTTTCGAACTATATTCGAAGTATATTCGAAGTAACATTTTTACAGCAGTCAAAACTTTTAACCAAAAATTCAGACCTGCAGTCTTGTAAGTTTAACAAAATGGTCACATTCCAAGCTTTATTAGCTTAATAACCCTGACTCTTTAAATGACCCTCATTGAACCAACGGCTTACAGTTGCTGGGTAATAAAAAAGCAAGCAAAAGGACCTCCAGCCCTGCTGTTTTAGCTATTACCCAGCACTCTCAGGGTTTGCTCCAGTCTGGCTCTTCAATCAAATTCATTATCCAGTAGCTTCTGGCCTTTGTCTCCTCTTTCTGGCCATGTGTTTCATTGCCTCCTGGATTTGATGACAAAATTTTCTTTCTTCGCTTTGACCCTTGGCCCAGAATCTCACTCTCCCAGCCCCATGGAAAGATGGGAAAAAGATTTCGTTCTGCTGATCAAATTTGTTTGAAGACATTCTTTAGAGTCTGAAAAAAATCTATTTCATTAGCAGTTCTTTAGCTGGTGGAATTTTTAGTGATGTTTACTCTTTTTTCCTTGTTCAAATTTTACTCTAATAGACATAGAAAAAAAGCAAGAGTAACCTACCAAATTTAGATAAAGGGCTTCTGCTTTTCATGTTCTCTTCAACCAGAAGAGCTTTGCTCTCTTTATTTATTTATTTATTTATTCATTCATTCATGTTTGAGACAGGCTGGGGTGCATTGGCATGATCTTAGCTCACTGCAACCTCCACCTCCTGGGTACAAGTGATTCTCCTGCCTCAGCCTCTTGGGTAGCTGGAATTACAGGCATCTACCACCACGCCCAGCTAATTTTTGTATTTCTGGTAGAGATGGAGTTTCATCATGCTGGTCAGGCTGGTCTCAAACTCCTGACCTCAGGTGATCTGCCTGCCTTGACCTCCCAAGTGCTCGGATTATAGGCATGAGCCACTGTGCTTGGCCCCAATTTGATTTTTAATATCTACAGCACTCATATCTCTTTTTGATTCTACTGTATTATCACATTATCCTACCTGAAGATTAATTATTCCAACCCTGATGCTTTGATAATCATGTTTTCTAAATTAAAAATTGAGGCCGCGCATGGTGGCTCACACCTGTAATCCCAGCACTTTGGGAGGGTGAGGTGGGTGGATCACTTGAGATCAGGAGTTCAAGACCAGCTTGGCCAACATAGTGAAACCCCGTCCCTACTAAAAATACAAAAAAATGAGTCAGGCGTGATAGTGCACACCTGTAATCCTAGCTACTTGGAAGGCTGAGGCACAAGAATTGCTTGAACCCAGGAAGTAGAGATTGAGCCAACATTATGCCACTGCACTCCAGCCTGGGTGACAGAATGAGACCCTGTCTCAAAAAAAAAAAAGAGAGAGAGAGAGAGAGAGATTTGTAATCTAGCAAAATTAGTTATTTATTTATTTTCTTTCCAACTTTTATTATGGGCCCAAGGGGGTACCTGTGCAGGTTTGTTTCATGAGTAAATTGTGCGTCGTGGAGGTTTGTTGTACAGATGATTTTGTCACCCAGGTAATCAGCATAATATGTAATATGTAGTTTTTTGATCCTCACCCTTCTCCCCCACCACCCTCAGGCAGGCCCCAGTGTCTGTTGTTCCCTTCTTTGTGTCCATGTGTACTGAATGTTTAGCTCCCATTTATAAGTGAGAATATGCAGTATTTGGTTTTCTGTTCCTGCGTAAATTTGTTTAGAGATCTTTTATTTAAATATATGAATTCATTTTCAGGAAAAGCCTTCCAGAGATATGAAGGTCAAAACCCAATAAAGGAATGACCTTTGTTATGGAAAAACAAAGAAAGAAAGAAATCAGGTCTTTTTTGGAAAATCTGGGACATTGAATTGTTAAGCGTAGCATGTTTCCCCCTAGGGACATAGGTCACTTTCAGTATTTGCCAAAGCATTAGGTCAGTCACATTTGAGAGCTTTAATGATTGAGCTGCTTCACTGTGTTTTAGTAAAAGTTTAAAATCTCTGGCCCTGATTTATTGAACATATGCCTTTGACAATACAGCATTTCTTTCTTAGGCTACTAGTGAAAGATTAACCATCTATTCAGTGACTGTTATTGTGCCCGTATGTGTGCAGTATGAACAGTTATGTAGCAAAACTGCAAAGATCAGAGACCTTTAAAACGATCTGGGGAAACAGGAAGAGTCTATAATCTTAATAGGAAAAGAATGAATTATGAAACCAACTAAAAGTGTGTCAATATTATACGCTTCACAAACAAACTGGAAAACAGTGGTAAACTTTAGATTGAAAACAGAAACTCGAAAAAATGAAAGAACCTAGAAACTCAGAGGTCAACTCAGGAGACAGGCATTTTTATAAAAAGAGTTGAAACAAATTTGTGGTGGAATAATCAGAAAATACAGAGAAGTTAAAAGAAAAAAGAATAAAAGCCACTTGCAACTCTATCAGCCAGAGAGAAAAATTAATACAATTTTGAGATATAGCTTTCCAGAATTCATGCATATATACATATGTATTATACAATAAGAAACTATACATTCTATTTGTAACCTGATTTTTCAAATTCATCCATATATCATGAGCATATTTCTATGTCAACAAGTAACACAGACGGCTGGGCTTGGTGGCTCACACCTTTAATCCCAGATCTTTGGGAGGCTGAAGTGGGTGGGCTGTTTGAGCCCAGGAGTTTAAGAACAGCCTGACCAATATGTTGAAACCCCATCTCTGTTTAAAAAAATACAAAAATCAGCCAGGTGTGGTGGCCCTGTAGTCCCAGCTACTCAGGAGGTGGGAAGATCGCTTGAGCCTGGGAGACAGAGGTTGCAGTGAGCCGAGATTGTGACACTGCACTCCAGCCTGGGTGTCAAGCCAGACGCTGTCTCAAAAAAAAGCAAGCCACTAAATGTCATATTAGTATTTTAGTAGGCAGATTTATCATAATTTGCACAAAAACTTTCTAGTTTGTTTCTGATTTTTGAGTTTTTTTAAACATTAAAATTATAATTTTTTTTTTTGGAGATGGAGTTTCACTCTTGTTGCCCAGGTTGGAGTGCCATGATGCGATGTTTGCTCACCACAACCTCCGCCTCCCGGGTTCAAGTGATTCTCCTGCCTCAGCCTCACGAGTAGCTGGGATTACAAGCATGCGCCACCACACCCGGCTAATTTTATATTTTTAGTAGAAAGGGGGGGTTTCTCCATGTTGGTCAGGCTGGTCTCGAACTCCCGACCTCAGGTGACCCATCCGCCTCGGCCTCCAAAAGTGCTAGGCTTGTAGGCATGCACCACAGTGGCCAGCCAAAAATTCTTATAACCAAAATCTATGGAATCCTTTATTAGCTCCTGAAGATAAGCTCCGAGAGGTGGAATTGTAGGGTGTATTGATTAAGATTCTTTGGTTGCAAATGACAGAAACCCAACTGGAACTGGCTTAAGGAAAAAAGACTCGATTGACTCACATTCATTTAATGTTTTTTTTTTTAACTATTAGAATTTTTATTCATTTGAAACTATGTTCCCAAATCAGAAGGCAAATCTGCCCAAAGTAACCTATAATGAATGTTGAAGGTTTTGTTTTTTTTTTCCTTGAGACGGAGTCTCGCTCTGTTGCCCTGGCTGGAGTGCAGTGGCGTGATCTCAGCTTACTGCAACCTCTACCTCCTGGGTTCAAGCAATTCTCCTGTCTCTGCCTCCTGAGTAGCTGGAATTATAGGCATGTGCCACCATGCTTGACTGATTTTTGTATTTTTAGTAGAGACGGGGTTTCATGATATTGGCCCGGCTGGTCTCAAACTCCTAATCTCAGGTGATCCATCTTTTTTGGCCTCCCAAAGTGCTGGGATTACAGGCATGAGCCACCTTGCCCAGCCAGTTGAAGGTTTTTTTAGAGCTCTCACCTCAGATCATTCCTTACACACACACGCTAATCAATACTTAGCTAAACAATGAAGGGAGACCCTCTGCAGATCTCTGGAGCTCTCCTACGCAACAATCTCCTCCCAGGTCCGTTTCCTCAACTCACAGACTGTGAGGTTCCACTTGGGCTCCCCGCTCTTTGCAATATAATATTGTATCTCTCTAGGCAGGAAAGTGGGGTGATCACTGTCTCTCTAGGGATTATTTTCTTCTACCTCCTGATGTCCAATGTCTGAAAACCACTGTGTCATATATTTGGTCTATTTTTTAAAATTGTTTCAGATGGGAGAATAAATCTGGCCCTTGTCACTCCATCATGGCCCAAAATGAAGTCTCTATCTCAACAATTGTTTCTGGATAGTCTATTATGTGCTAGGTCCCTGAGATCCCTGCTTTTTGTGGAGCATATGATCAAATTGCAGAAAGGTCAGAAGCAGAGCTAGCTCCAGGGACATCTGGATCCAGGGATATAAATGCTACTAAATTTCATGATTTCTCTCTCTCTCTTGTGCTTTCTTCCTCTCTCCTCTCTCTCACACCTTCTCTCTCCCTTTACATATCTTGTGTCTCTGCATTTTTCTGTATGCTGATGTCAATCAAAACATCTATAGATGAGCTGAATTAGTGAGGAATACACAGCCAAAGCAACTTGGAATTGAATTCTTTCAAGCTTAGTCATTTTCAAGCTTAGTTATTTTAGGAGAGAGGGAATTTCTTTTCCTCAGCTTTAGTTTAAAAAATTTCTAGGAAGGAAGGAATCATAATCCCCACCCCTCAGATATGTCATTGCACTTGGGGAAGTGAGTAACTTAAATTGATCCAGCCTGGCTCCTGCCTATTTTTGGAGTCAGGGATGTGGAATCTCTTACCAGAAAAAGCCACAGGGGAATCAACAGATGAGCAGCCATTCCTATTTGTGTCTCCAATTCTGGGTATACTAATTTGTGACACTTAAAAAAAAAAAACTACTTTAAAATGATTTCTAACTTCAAGACATTGACCAATAGTTTGTATTAAGGGTCAGATGTTTGCCTAGTGTAGTTTTAATATATAAATAAGCTAAGATAGAAATAATCTTAATATTTGAATGAATATGGTACAGATAAGCAGTACATTATAGAATTAAACATATAAGGGCCCAAAAGAACAAGAGAGAACTCTAACAGGTAAGGGAACCATTTATAATTTTAGTTTAGAAAACCCCAAAAAGAGCCAGTTTGTGGTGGCTCATGCCCGTAATCCCAGCACTTTGTGAGGCTGAGGTGGCTGGATCACCTGAGGTCAGGAGTTTGAGACCAGCCTGAGCAGTATGGTGAAACCCCGTCTCTATTAAAAATAGAAAAATTAGCTGAGCGTGGTGGCAGGGGCCTGTAGTCCCAGCTACTCAGGAGGCTGAGACAGGAGAATTACTTGAACCTAGGAGGCGGAGGTTGCAGTGAGACAAGATTGTGCTACTGTACTCCAGCCTGGGCAACAGAGTGAGACTCCATCTCAAAAAAAAAAAAAAAAAAGAAAAGAAAAGAAAAAAGAAAAACCCCACAAAGAAACCTATGGTAAACTTTTCTTTATTTTTTTCCTTTGGTTTTGTTTGTTTGTTTTTACTTGTTTGTGGTAAATTTTTCTTATTCAGGGACCCAGGACCAATACATTATCTAAACATTTAGGCTAACTCTGTCACAGCTTGAGCAAGAGAACACTTTAATCCTGAAGTCATTTTTAAGTAGTCCCCTCATTTTTTACATATCTCAGCCAGTTATCAAGTCACGTCTGTTCTACCTCTTAAGCATCACATGAAGCTGTCCACCTCTCTCAGCTTTCACTGGCCTCTCCCTGTCCAGACCATTCTCATCTTTCACTTGTATTACTGCAAAAGTCTTCTGACCGGCTCCCTGACACATGTCTTGCTCCCTAAAATGGATGCCTCTGTTTGCTGCTCAGCATCTATTTCTACTCCTCTTGGTAGCAGAAATCAAAATTCCCTTTGGAAAAACACCACTTTCCCATTCTCAACCATTTAATTCAGGTGAGATTTAACCTCACCCTCAGTTCCAGGAGTGGGTTCTGGTTAGCTTGGCTACTTAGTGAACTCCTATTGATTTCCTATTGAATTAGTGAATTCACTAACTCACTTAGTGAATTAATCTATTCCCTTCATCATCCTTATTATTTTAGGCCAATGAGATCCCATAAAATATTTGTTGGGGGCTTCTGGGAGGAAGTTTCTCCCTCCAAGAGAGGCATGAATAAAGAAATATGGAAAGCTGCTGCACCCATCTTGGGATCGGGAGGGTAGCCAACCTTAAGATGAAGTAGACCATGCAAAAGTCAAACGAGAAAAATGGTAAGACATCATGACATAGTTCATTCCACCTCTGAACTTAGTTACATAACCCAATGAGCTCAATTGTATAAGCCATTTTCAGTTAGTTTTTTTTATAATTTATAACCAAAAGCATCCTAACTATACTCTCTTTCAAATCATTTTTCATTCTGAATTCAAAACTGATCATATCACTTCCAAGAGAGGCAGACAGCAAATTGCTAGACTATGATGAAGATCCCAGAGAACTACCTTATAATATCATGAAGATAATGGCACCTGTAAAGCATTTAGAACAGTACTTGTCATATTGGTAAGCAAGCAGTTAGAATAAGGCAGGGCACTCAATAAACACTTGATCAACATCTTACTCTCAGTTTTAAACATTACAAAGACTTCCCTGTGCCCTTAAGGTAAAGTCTGAAAAACTTAACCTGGCCTATAACTCTGACTCCCTTCGTGGTGACCAGATGACTGCCAAGAGTTTCTAGGGCCTTTGTTAAATCTGCCATTTGCCTACCACTTCAGACTCTCTCCTTACCATTTCTTTACTTTGTATTTTTGTATTATTTATTTATTTATTTATTTTTGAGACAGAGTTTTGCTTTTGTCGCCCAGGCTGGAGTGCAATGGTGTGATCTCAGCTCACTGTGGCCTCTGCCACCTGGGTTCAAACAATTCTCCTGCCTTAGCCTCGCAAGTAGCTGGGATTACAGGTGCCCACCACCACACCCAGCTAATTTTTATATTTTTAGTAGAGACAGGGTTTCACCATGTTGGCCAGGCTGGTCTTAAACTGATCCACCTGCCTTGGCCTCCCAAAGTGCTGGGATTATAGGCGTGAGCCACTGGGCCTAGCCTTCTTTACTTTGTATTCTGTTTCCTTTTCTCCTTAAGGAGCTAACTTCTATTTTTCCTTTAGTTAAAATATCACTTTCTCAGTGACAATTTCCCTAATCTCACAATTTAGGTTATCCTCTCCTGCTATACAGTCCCGTAATTACCTTTTGTAATACAAAAGATGTTACAATATGATACCTTGCATTTATAATTGTTTAGAATCTCCCTTCCTTTTTTACAATATACACTCCCTGAGGGCAGGGCTTTCTATCATACTTGTAGCTATATTCTCAGAGTCCAGCACAGGCTCTAGGACCAAATAAATGAAAAATCAAGAATGAACATGGAGCTCAGAATCACGGTGAAAGCAAAAAGTCCATTTTAAGAAGGAATGAGTATTCTACCAAGCCTAGCTTAAATGTCAACCTAAAGCTACCTGATGTTAAACAATCTAAGTAACCAGCCTGGGCAAGATGGCAAGACCTCATCTCTACAAAATTTTTTTTTAAAACTTGGCAAAGGAGACTTTGGGATTACAGCAGATGGGAGGCAGGACTAGATTGCAGCTCTGGACAGAGCAGCATGTGGAGGCTTGTGCATTGTGCATTTTAACTCCAGATTGACTGTAAGAACAAATCAGCAATCCTGAGAGGACCCATAGACCCTCTAAAGGGAGCAGACTGTTCCTGCAGGACCTGGGAGACACCCCAAATACTGTGAATGCCTCAACTACAGAAGTGGAAAAGGGAGACCCTCCTCTCTCGAGCACACACTCCCACTGGAGAAGCTGAAGGTCTATTTGTGGGAGAAGTTTCCACCCTGTCTTCAGTCTCCTCAAACAAAACAATCATCAGCCAAGAATTTTGTATCCAGTGAAACTAAGCACCACATATGAAGGAAAGATACAGTTGTTTTCAGACAAACAAATGCTGAAATAATTCACCATTACTTAGCTACCACTGTAAGAACTGCTAAAAGGAGCTCTAAGTTTTGAAACAAATCCTAGAAACACATCAGAACAGAACCTCTTTAAAGCATAAATCACACAGGACCTATAAAACAAAAATGCAAGTTAAAAAACAAAAACAAAAAAAATCCAAAGCACACGGGCAACAAAGAGCATGATGAATGCAACAGTACCTCACATTTAAATACTAACAATGAATGTAAATGGCCTAAATGCTCCACTTAAAAGATACAGAACCACAGAATGGAAAAGAACTCACCCACCAACTATCTGCTGCCTTCAGGAGACTCACCTACACAGAAGGACTAATATAAACTTAAAGTAAAGGGGTGGAAAAAGGCATTTCATGCAAATGGACACCAAAAGTGAGCAGGGGTAGCTATTCTTATATCAGAGAAAGCAAACTTTAAAGCAATGACAGTTAAAAGAGACAAAGAGGGACATTATATAATGGTAAAAGGCCTTGTCCAACAGGCAAATATCACAATCTTAAACATATATGCACCTAACACTGGAGTTCCCAAATTTGTAAAACAATTACTAATAGACCTAAGACATGAGATAGACAGCAACACGATAATAGTGAAAGACTTCAATACTCCACTGACAGCACTAGACAGGTCATCAAGACAGAAAGTCAACAAAGAAACAATGGATTTAAACTATACCTTGGAACAAATGGACTTAACAGACATACACAGAACATTTCATTCAACAATCATAGAATACACATTCTATTCGACAGCATATGGAACTTTCTCCAAGATAGACCACATAATAGACCATAAAATGAGCCTCAATAAATTTAAGAAAATTGAAATTATATCAAGCACTCCCTCAGATCATAGTGGAATAAAACCGGAGATCAACTCCAAAAGGAACCTTCAAAACCACGCAGATACATGGAAATAAAATAACCTGCTCCTGAATGAGCATTGGGCCAAAAATGAAACCAAGATGAAAATTTAAAAATTCTTCAAACTAAATGACAATAGTGACACAACCTATCAAAACCTCTGGGATACAGCAAAGGCAGTGCTAAGAGGAAAGTTCACAGCCCTAAATGCCTCCATCAAAAAGTCTGAAAGAGCACACACAGGCACTCTAAGGTCACACCTCAAGAAGCCAGAGAAACAAGAACAAACCAAACCCAAACCCAGCAGAAGAAAGGAAATAACCAAGATCAGAGCAGAATTAAATGAGATTGAAACAAAAAAATGTATATAAAAGACAAATGAAACAGAAAGTTGGTTCTTTGGAAAGATGCAATTGATAGACCATTAGCAAGACTAACTAAGAAAAGGAGAGAGAAAATCCAAATTACCTCACTAAGAGATTAAACAGGAGATATTACAACAGACACCACTGAAATACAAAACGTCATTCAAGGCAACTATGAACACCTTTACACACATAAACTAGAAAACCTAGAAGAGATGGATACATTTCTGGAAAAATATAACCCTCCTAGCTTAAATCAGGAAGAATTAGATACCCTGAACAGACCAATAACAAGCAGCAAGATTGAAATGGTAATTTAAAAATTGCCAACAAAAAAATGTCCAGGACCAGATGGATTCACAGCAGAATTCTATCAGACATTCAAAGAATTGGTACCAATCCTTTTGACATTATTCCAAAAGATAGAGAAAGAAGGAACCCTCTCTAGTTCATCCTGTGAAGCCAGCACCACCCTAATACCAAAACCAGGAAAGGATACAACCAAAAAAGAAAACTAGAGACTGAGATCCTTAATGAACATAGATGCTAAAATCTTTAACAAAATACCAGCTAACTGAATCCAACAACATATCAAAAAGATAATCTATCATGATCAAGTGGATTTCATACCAGGAATGCACAGATGGTTTAACATATGCAAGTCAATAAATATGATACACTACATAAACATAATTAAAAACAAAAATCACATGATCATCTCAATAGATGCAGAAAAAGCATTCAACAAAATCCAGCATCACTTTATAATTAAAACTCTCAGCAAAATCGGCATAAAAGGGACATACCTTAATGTAATAAAAGCCATCTATGACAAACCCACAGCCAATAAATAACTGAATGGGGAAAAGTTAAAAACATTCCCTCTGAGAACAGGAACAAGACAAGGATGTCCACTTGCACCACTCCTCTTCAACATGGTATTGGAAGTCCTAGCTGGAGCAATCAGACAAGAGAAAGAAATAAAGGGCACCCAAATCAGTGAAAAGGAAGTCAAACCGTTATTGTTTACTGATGATATGATTGTTTACCTTGAAAACCCTAAGGACTTCTCCATAAAGCCTCTAGAACTGATAAAAGAATTCAGCAAATTTTCCAGATACAAGATTAATGTACACAAATCAGTAGTTCTTCTATACACCAATAGCGACCAATCAGAGAACCAAATCAAGAACTCAATAGTATTATACTCCCTGTGTTAAGAAATACATAACATTTATACAGGTAGAGGCATGCAAAAGATCAGAGAAATTGTTACTAGTGTTTACCTCTGGAGAGGGAATGGGATGGGCCAATCTGTGGTGAGGAAGTAAAAGGACTCACAGCCACAGTTTTTCTATACATTTCTGTATCATTTAGATTTTGTACACTGACTATTCATACATAAGTTACTGTTGTAATTTTAAAACAGAAACAAAAGTTATAACTACAAAAAAAAAACTTTTACAATAGCTGCAAAACAAACAAAACAAAACAAAAAAGCCAACAACTTAGGACTATACCTAACAAAGGAGTCAGAAGACCCGTACAAGGAAAACTACAAAACATTGATGAAAGAAATTATAGATGATACAAACAAATGGAAACACATTCCATGCTCATCGATGGGTGGATAGGTAGAACCAATATTGTGAAAATGACCACATTGCCAAAAGCAATCTACAAATTCAATGCAATCTCCATGAAAATGCCACTATCATTCTTCACAGAGTTAGTAAAAACAATTCTAAAATTCATATAGAACCAAAAAAAGAGCCCCCATAGCCATAGCAAAACTCAGCAAAACAACAAATCTGGAGACATCACACTACCTGCTTTCAAACTATACTATAAGGCCATAGTCACCAAAACAGTATGGTACTGGTATAAAAATAGGCATATAGGCTAGACGCAGTGGCTCATGCCTGTAATCCCAGCACTTTGGGAGGCCAAGGAGGGCGGATCACAAGATCAAAAGATCAAGACCACCCTGGACAACATGATGAAACCCTGTCTCTACTAAAAATACAATGATTAGCGGGGCATGGTGGTACATGCATGTAGTCTCAGCTACTCAGGAGGCCGAGGCAGGAGAATTGCTTGAACCCGGAAGATCATGCCACTGCACTCCAGCCTGGAGAGAGAGCAAGAAGCCGTCTCAAAAAAAAAAAAAAAAAAAAAAAAGGGCACATAGACCAATGGAACAGAATAGAGAACCCAGAGATAAACCCAAATACTTACAGCCGACTGATCTTTGACAAAGCAAACAAAATCATAAAGTGGGGAGAGAACACTCTTTTCAACAAATGGTGGTTAGCCACATGTCAGAAAATGAAACTGGATTCTTATCTCTCACCTTACAACTCAAGATGGATTAAGAACTTAAACCTAAGACCTGAAACTATAAAAATTCTAGAAGATACCATTGGAAAAACCCTTCTAGACATTGGCTTAGGCAAGGATTTCATGATCAAGAACCTAAAAGAAAATGCAATAAAAAC
>CAUYLG010028631.1:0-22368 GCA_963573385.1 Cacajao melanocephalus
AAAATAGCCGCGCCGGCCAAAAAAGTCGCGCTGGCGACCCGTGTGGCTCCTCCGCCGGGAATCTCCTAGTCTGTGGGCAACAAAAATTCGTCTGAAAGTGCGGCATCCACTCGCTCTCTGCGCTTTCACTGGGAGCTACAACCCTGAGCTGTTGTTAATCGGCCATCTTGGATCTCTCTCTCGATTATGTATTTTCATAAAGGTATGTCAGATAAATAACTCTTGGGCTTTGGTGCAGTCCTATGTTATGTCATTAATTTCATGATATTGATAGTAATAACATTTGATGAACACTGTCAAAAGCAAAGCCCTTGAGTGTTTTGCTTGCCTGATCTCAATTAATCCCCCACCACCTTGTGTATTCTGGTTTATAATACCCATTAAAACGTGATGGCTTCTTTTCCAGTGAGGGTGTCTGAGAATCTGTGGTTCCATGTGGCATTTGAGACTCATGATTCTTCAGGGCTCATCCTGTGTTTGACGTGCTTTGATTGTGTTGAGTGAGCTGCCGAATGTTATTACATGAAAAAGTGATTCTTGGGTGTCTTCATTTGGCCTGCTCAGTAGATTCGTATGTGGTGCTAATGAGTCCAAGGTTGTGAGTTCAGTCCCCTGCAAGGATCAATTAGATTTATCTTTTGGAACTCATTACCCAAAGGTTTTCAGTGAGTACCCAGAGTTGGCGCCTACAGAAAAATGGAGATTCCAAAGTGGCTTGGGAGATTTCTTTGAGGACAAAGTCGTGATGATAATAGCTGCAGTTTGCTGAGTTCACAGAGCTGTGCTAGGGGATGTTCAGAGGGCTTCCTCGGGCTCCTGGTTTGCAGACGAGAAAAGCAGAGCTCACTGATTGATTGTGAGTTGCCTGGGGCTATTCAACTGCTTGTAATAGAGCCCTGGACGGGGTGTCTGGACCCAAAGGCTGTGCTGTTTCTAAGTCACTCCATGGCAGTGTTTATCATTCTTGGCTTAAATCAGGAATTGAATTGACATTTTGGTTGGCAGTTCTTTGTTGTGGGTGCTGTCCTGTGCACTGTGGGGTGTTTAGCAGCGTTCCTGGCCTCTCTACACTAGATGATGGTAATACTCTTCTCTTCCCCAGCTGTGACAACCAAAAATGTCTCCAGACATGGCCAGTTGTCCACCGAGGGACAGAATCACCCCTGGGTGAGAACCATGCTCTATGGCATCATTGTTGGTGTATCATTAAAAAAACCCAGAATTTCTGAGTGGGGGACTTGAACAGAGTAGAGAACTCCAAGACCCCATTCCTTGATGGGCTTTGGATTTAAATGCCTGTGTATTCTCTGACCTTGATGAACTATGCTGGACACACAGGCTCATGGGAAGATCTTGCTCTCCAGCTGAAGGTCTAAAGCTGGCTTCATCCATCTGCTTGGTACCCACTGTCTTACAGACACCTTCTCAGCTCCTGCAGGACCTTCTAGGGCAGGGATATTGGAATTGAGCATCTCTTCCCAAGAAGGAGGAGGTCATGTCCTTCTCAGAGTACTGGCTACATGGGATGAGTAATTGGGGGGAAAGAGGTATAAGAGAGAGAGCAAATCCAGAGACTAGAGGACCACCAGTATGAATGTCTTCCCACACATCTGTATACGCAACGAAATGGCGCATGTCACCCGCTGAGCAGACTGCCTGGCATGTGGATAATGCTTAATAAATGCTGGCCATTATTACTGTTATTATTAATGCTATTTATAACTACAGCTCTTTTTTTTGTAAAATAAATAAATAACTAGTTTTCAGAACATACTCCCCCAGGCTTCCCGCTCCATTAATATTCAACTTACTTATTTAAATTTAATTTTTTCAAGGTCCTGTATTTAATTTTTTAAAAACCTAGTGAATTATTAGCATTTTAATGAATAATGACATTTAATAAATAACACTGGTGAGGGCTCAAAACGAAAGCCTTTTAATTTAGCATCGTACCTATGTTTTCACAAAAAAGAAACAGAAAAAAAATGACCATAAGAAATGCTACAGTGGCCAAATGTTCTCTATAATTTGAGCTTCTAACTTAAAAAAACATATTGTTCTTAGTGAGATAATGGCCTTATAGTATCTCAAACTTTATGTATTTTATAGGGAGAAGCACCCAGCTAGAGTTTATTTTATTTAGAATTACTGAGTATGTACTAGGTGCTGCATTATTCCAAGGGCTTTAGATACGTGAATTCATTTAATTTTCTTGGCAGGAGTATGAGGTAGGTACTGTTTTCATTCCCATTTTTTTTTTAGCTGAGAAAACTGAGGCACAAAGAGGTTCTTAACTTGCCCAAAGGCTCACAGCAAATAAGTGTGGAGCTGGGATTTGTACTTAGGCAGTTGGCTTCAGAATTAATTTTCTAAACCATTACACATATAGCCTCTGCATGTACTAAGTCTCGGGGGTGGCATAGGAAACAGTCTCCCATTCTCCCTCAGATGTTAGAGGAAAGTGGTGATACTAAGTGTGAAATAGGTTTATCTCACATTAGATCTTGGAGAAATAGAGTGGCTCACTGACCATAATCTATTCCCTTGTAATACCTAGAGAAGAATAAACATGCCTCTGAATGAATACATTTTATTTTTTGTGATTTTTGTGTAAGCGTATGTGTGTGTTTGTTGAATCCATGGTTTGATGTATGTAGGCCTTTACGTTAACATGTAATTTACATATAGACTTTGAATATCTGCAGAAATGCATATCATAAAGCCCATGGATAGAAAATATCATTTGATCTTTTTGTATTGTACTGTAGTGGCTCCAGTAGAAATTCTATACATAAATTAAATGTAACTCATTGCATGTTGTTTCTTAAACAAGAGGTTCAGGAATACGCTTGGTTGTATCAGTTATGAAAAAGTCATTCCTATAGCTATGGTGGCATGCTTCCCTCCCTGCCAAATCCAGCTCCACTGGTAACTCCAAGCCTCTGGTCTTTCCACTGGGAGTTTTAAGTCCATCTTTGGTTCATGCTTGAGTTTTGCCTTTCGTTTAAGAAGGACATCAGAAGGACAGGGCTTCTGGTCCTCCCATACCTCATCCATTGGAGATTTTTTCAAAGACAGAAGGGTGCACTGTCTTGGCCGTGTAGGTGACCGAGGATACTATTTCTGGGCTTTTCAATGGTGACACTTCTAAACTCTGTCACACAGAGATGGTAGAAGAGTAGAGGATCTAATAAAAATGTTATCAAATTAACAGCCAAGCAGGATCCAATGTGAACTCTTCTATAAATAACTTATGAAAAGTGAAAAGATGTTTCTGTTAGCAAATTTAAAATAATTATTAGAATCCTTCAACAGATTGCTGCTAATTAGATTGAGAATTAAACAGCTTTGTATGAGTGTAGAGTTAATTAATAGCTCATTACTTTTTTAATAAGCCAAATTCATTTGGAAACAGAAGAGAGACAGCAAAGTTCATCATGGATGAGATGTTAGATTGGGATTATTTCCCCTTCCCTTGATGAGAGAAGTAGTTAATTAAAGCAGGGGACACATTTATGTCATGAATGAGTTACATGCAAAACCCCAACATCCAGGGCTGGAGAAAGCAGCAACTGTCTTTGTTTTAAAAGTCTCCTTGGGCCATATGGGGTTAATAAAAGTTGTGCTTGAATTTCCCTGTTCAACTTTTGAGTTTTGAGTCAATCGTGAAGCAAAACTTTTTGAAGCTGGGCAGAGCCATTCAAACCAGTAGAACTTCCTTGCAATCCCTATTGATTTTATTTTCATTCCAGATGCACTAAGATCTTACTTTGAAAGCAATCTTCCATTTTCCTAACTACCTTTCTTTCTTTTCACCCCAATCCTTTCTTTCCATGTAGTCTCAAATTTCATTATTTCCTCCGCTAGTTTCCTGACCCGTAGACACCCTTTGTATTACGTAACATGGAACAGAATGGAATGGAAGGAAATGAACAATCTCTGATTTTGAAAGCAGGTACATCTCATTATCCCACGTGGAAATTTTCCATGCCATTGTTTACAAGCAGAGGATCCCATTTCTACAATGCAGTCTCTCGTCAATAGTCCTTGGCACCCTTTGGAGTTTCATAGATTTATGAATTTGACTTTTAGGGCAGGTGTGTGTTTATTGAACTATTTTGCCTTCTACCCAATCAAATAAAAATCTGAAAAGAAATGGAAGAGCTGTTAGATGTCACCTGATCATAAAATGATAAGCCAATAGAATGCACTGTTCCTTGGATAACACCTCTGCTAAGTGTGGCTCTAGTTCCTGCTGAACCAATAGATGTAATTTGGGTTTCTTTGTTGCATTGCTGTATACCTATGAGGACATGCTCCACCCAAGTGGTTTGGAGAATTCTCACCTGGAATGGGAGGGAGGTCAGAAGACTGCCTTCTTCTGAGGAAATGTTAAATGTCTGGCCTAGTGATGAGATGATGTCCTCCTTGGCACTAAACCATGACATGCTAATGGGCTTTTTTTTTTTTTTTTTGAGACAGAGTTTCACTCTTATTACCCAGGCTGGAGTGCAATGGCGCGATCTCGGCTCACCGCAACCTCCTCCTCCTGGGTTCAAGCAATTCTCCTGCCTCAGCCTCCCGAGTAGCTGGGACTACAGGCATGTGCCACCATGCCCAGCTAATTTTTGTATTTTTAGTAGAGACGAAGTTTCACCATGTTGACCAGGATGGTCTCGATCTCTTGACCTCGTGATCCGCCCACCTCAGCCTCCCAAAGTGCTAGGATTATAGGCGTGAGCCACCACGCCCAGCTGCTAAGGGCTTTTAATTTTTAAACAAAAGCTGTGGTTGACTCTGCTAAACATGAAAGTGTGATAACTGGTAGCTCATTTGAAAAGTTGTTTTCCTACTCCAGGAGTAATAAACATGGCCTGTTTCCCAAAAGGTGGTTAATTTTGAGTCGCCCATTATACAAGTTTCTTTAAGGATCCATTATTTTCCCCTTCCACATGAGGACTCCAGCTCTCTGCCTCTGAGGCCTCACTTCTCACCCGATCATTTTTTTTCCCTTTAAACAGTTCTGTTCTTTAAAACAGCACGTGAAACTCAGAGCTGTAGAAAAGAACTAAAGCAGATATACAAGTCCCATTATGTAACCATTCTTGAGGAGTGATCAGACAGAATAGTATGAATAGAGTATCCCTTGTGTGGGGATCCCCCTGTACCCAGGCTACATGGAGGGTCTCGGGTGCCTGCCAACCTGCACCTTGGGCTTCTTGTCTATCCCCTACCCTTAGATCACCCTATCCACACGATAACTCACATTTCCTTTCCCTTCCCAGCCTCTGGTTTCTTCTTTTCCAGTCATTTCCAGACGTAGTAGATGAATGATAAATACTGGATGGATTTGTTGTTGTCTGAGTTTCTCTCCTCCCACCCACATTGGACTTCATTTGAGTTGGAGCTGCCTGGTCACTGAGGCGGTACTTGAGTCCCTGGGGCTAGCATAAGAGTGGAGGTCAGAAAAGAGGCTCACCGCATGTGAAGGCAGGGCTGCGTGAAAATGCAGGTGTCTCTTGACTTTCTCCATTTGCCTTCTTCTCCCCTGCTCCCAGCCCCACCCAAATCACCCTAACCTCTCACCCCTGAGTGTCTACACTGGTTTTCTAACTAAGCTGTCTACCTCCCCATTTCCTGGGAGGAGCCTGAGTGATTTTTAATAAATGTTCTACTGAAGTATACCCTATATACAGAAAAGGGCATCTATCTTAAACATACTGCTTGATTTTTCACTAACTGAAGCCAGTCATGAACACAATGCCCTGATGAAGAAATAAGATAGTGTGTGTACTCCAGAAGCCCCTCTCTGTCCCCTCCCTGTCACTGTTACCCCTAAAGGGAACCACTGTTAACCCTGGAGTTGATGTTTGAAGCTATCGGCCAGATTTAGTCACCTTCCTCCTTAAAACCCTCTTCCATCATTTGGATATGGTTAATTTGTCTCCACCAAATCCCATGTTGAAATTTGATCTACAGTGTTGGAGGAGGACCTCATCTGAGGTGTTTGGATCATGGGGGATTTATAGGGGATCCCTCATGAATAGATTAATTACTCTCTCTCCAGGGTAAGGAGCTGTCACTCTGTTAGTTCCCTCTGGGTGTTAAAATGAGCCAGGCATTTCCTCACTTCCTCTCTTGCTGTGTGATCTCTGCACATGCCAGCTTCCCTTCACCTTCCGTCATGAGTGGAAGCAGGCTGAGGCCTTCACCAGATACAGAGGCCCCATTTTGAACCTTCCAGGCATCCAAAATCATGAGTCAAGTAAACCATTTTTCTTTATAGGTTACCCAGGCTCAGGTTTTCCTTTATTGTAACACAAAAAGGATTAAGATACCCTCCAATAACTTCCCATTGCTCATGAGATAAAACACTTTTCAGTGTGTTGTGTCCAACCCTTGCCTCTGTGCTTGACTCATCTCCCATCCCTCTCTCCCCACTTTTTAACCACGCTGGTCCCCCTAAAAATTCCTAGAGCATGCCAGATTTCTCTTCAGCCTCAGGACCTTTGCACATGCTGAGCTCTTTGCCTGGAGTGCTGTCTCCCCAAATCCTTTCCTCATTTTGGGTCTTAATACCCCCTCAGGAAGATCTTCCTTGTCCATCTCTGTCACATTCCCTATATTTTTCTGTATTGGCTTATCATTGTCTATAATATTTTGAGTCTGTCTTTCTTTTTTCTTGGTTATTGTTTGTCTTTTCCACTTGAATGTCCACTCAAGTGAAGGAAGGGACCATGTCTGACTTGTTCGTCACCATATCCTCAGCCCCTAGCACAATAGTAGCTAAATGAATATTAGATGTAAAAATGAAGAAAATGTATACTGAGTGTGAATATCAAATCTTGAGGGACTAAAGGCAGGAAGTGAAGTCGGGTCTTATAGCTAAGTGCTCTGAGTTGAGATCAGGCTTGGTTTTGGTGGATACTTATGGTTCCTGAGTCTTGGAGGTATTTGTGACCCTTGTATCTGGGGAGTTTTGAAAAGCATGGGCTTCCAGTTTCCATCTGAGCAATCAGCAAGAGGACTGAGCCCCAAATCCACTTTGATGTGTGGGAGGTTCATCCAGCCACAGTTTGCTGTGTTTATTATTTTCCTATTTATAATGCACTCTGGTCCCTTTCCCATACTGTCCTCGTGTTATTGCTCACATGATGCAATCACTGCATTATAGCACTTGCTGCCTATCCATTGCTTTATTGTGCCGTGGAGAGCAAGGAAAATAGCAGAGAAAGGGAAAGCAGGGAAAAAAAGAAAATAGGAGAACTCAGCAAGGGCTTGACCTCTCTGATAACATCCTGGATACGGCAGTCCAGTTACTATAGGGTAGTAGGGTCTGATCTTGGAATTTAAGTGACTTCATCCTAGATTAGTGCTGGAGGCAATGCATTGGGTGAATGCGTTTCTTATTACTTTAAACTAGGGACTTAAAAAAGATAAGGTTATTTGCATCTTTTCAAAGGCTTTTTTTTTTTTTTTCAGACCTTAACATTTTGTTTTGATTGTCCCATTGCATGGCTCAGAGCAGTGATTTTATCACCCTTAAAATGGTGTGTGTGGTGAAATGTTTATTTTGTTTTTCATATTATTGGCTTCAAATACATCCTCCTTCCGCCCCTCATATCAGCCCTGCCTCTGTGCAATGCTGGGGAATTTGGAGTGCTTTATTTTTGAAGAGGTTCTTATAAGAAAATAAGGGCAACTCTGATTTAGAAGACCTTTGAGAGAGCAGATTTCTTTTTTTATTTTTTTAAGATGGAGTCTCACTCTGTCACCCAGGCTGGAGTGCAGTGGCCTGATTTTAGCTCGCTGCAACCTCTGCCTGCCGGGTTCAAGCAATTCTCCTGCCTCAGCCTCCCAAGTAGCTGGGACTCCAGGCACGCACCACCACACTCAGCTAACTTTTGTATTTTTAGTAGAGACAGGGTTTCACCACGTTGACCAGGATGGTCTTGATCTCCTGATCTCGTGATCCGCCCATCTCGGCCTCCAAAAGTGCTGGGATTACAGGTGTGAGCCACCTTTCCCAGCTGAGAGGGCAGATTTATCTGTCCTCAAGTGCCCCTCCAACCCTGTCTCTCAGGTCACACATATCGGTTATCTATTGCTGCATAATAAATCACCCAAAACATAGTGACGTAGCAACAATGTATTATTATCTCTCATGGTGCTGTGGGTTGACTGGATTCAGCTGGGCACTTCCTTCTTTGAGGTCTGTTATGAGACTCAGGATAGCATTGGGACAGGCGTCCTCCAAAGGCTCATCTGGGCTGGCAGTTGATACTGGGCATCAGCTTGGCACTCAGCTGGAATGATCAACCAGATTGTCCACAAGTAGCTTCTCCATGTGGTTTGAGTTCTCGCAGTATGGCAGCTGAGTTCTGAGAGGGAACATCCTCAAAACTAGAGTTCAAAGAGGTGGAAAGCGGAAGATGCCAGGCCAGTTAAGAGGTATGCCTGGAGCCAGCACACGACTTCCGCCATATCCTACTGGTCAAAGTGATCAGAAGACCCACCCATGTTCAAGCAGATGGAGAGACTCTACCGCTTGATGGGGGAGTGTTAAGATCAGCTTGTAGAAGAACATGTGGGATGGGAGATATTGTTGCAACCATCTTTGAAAAATACAGTATGCAGCATTTTCTCACCCATTTCTTCAGCTTTCCCTGCCTGCAGTTATTCCAAAAGTCAGTGTGCTTTGGGAATGATTCCCTATGTGGAAGAATTACCCAACATGAATTCACTAACGATCGCTGACATTTTAAGTGTATTACCTAAGCAAATATGAAGCATGTTGCATTTAGATGCCATTTTTTCCCAAACTTTACACCATCTTCCCCTCTTCGCTCTTCACACACACAGCTGTGTTAAGAGTTTTCAGTTGTTTTCCTGGACTCTGTTAACCACTCTGTAGGAACCAAGTTCATGATGATTCTCTTCTTCTTATGTTTAGATTACCCTAGTGTGTAAACCTGTTTTAATTTCTGCCAGCATTGTGTAATTGCGATATTGATCCTTTAGACCGAGGACAAAGTCCCTGTTAACGTGGCTGGCTCCCTCTGCCTATTGAGACATGAACCACGAAGCTGATCTTGATGTTAAGTAACTGCCATTTTTAATTTTTCTTTGACACCACTTATTCTAATTTTTTTCAGCCTAGTGGAAGGTGGGGTCTTGTATTTTGTTTCATTCTTTTAACCAGAGGATGTGAAATTCTTCAGTTGTATTGCCACTTTGCAGGAGTTATTAATCAAGTGAATTGGTTAATGCTTATTTTTCTTCTTTTCCTTGCTGCCTTTTTCTTTCAGCAAACTTTTTTAAAAGTGATGAATAGCTGAGAAGATGAAATGTCCAGCCTCAGCCGACTAGCTGTCTGCCATACACCCTGGCTACATAACAATCTGAGACGATTTTTCCTCCTTATTTGACTATTTGGAGGGTTTGGGTCACCTGTTTGACATCTTCATTTCACTTGAAAATTCTTTAAAGCAGTATCCTATCATCTGTTTACGTAGAAACAATTAGAAAAATGTTTAAAAACCTAAAAATATTTTACTTAATTTTAATTAAATGTTCACTTTCCCACACGTCTCTTTTTTTTTTTTTTTTTTTTTTTTTTTTTTTTTTGGTGTCTTGGTGTTGTTGGCCTGGGCTAGAGTGCAATGGCCCGATCTCAGCTCACTGCAACCTCCACCTCCCGGGTTCCAGCGATTCTTCTGACTCAGCCTCCCAAGCAGCTGAGATTACAGACACTTGACACCACACCCAGCTAATTTTTGTATTTTTAATAAAGTCAGGATTTTACCATGTTGGCCAGGCTGGTCTTGAACTACTGACCTCAGGTGATCCACGTGCCTCGGCCTCCCAAAGTGCTAGGATTACAGGCATGAGCCACCTCGCCCGGCCACGTATGTCTCTTTGTAAACTGGAAGAAAACGGGGTGGAGGAATATTAAACCTTTACTTTCTTTTTGCTGTTTTACTGAACATTTGCACTCAGAAGCATGGGGCTACAGAGCTTTCGGGAAGCTCAGTCTAAACATTGATTTTATGAAAGAGGTTTAGAGCGGGCAGGTTGTGTGGGCAGAGGAAACAAGAAGCTGAGTGGCTGTCTGAGTTCAGAGGAGAGACCCTTTGGCTTCTGGATCGTGCTGTTCCTGCTGCACCAGGCTGCTGCAGTTGGTTGTTGCCTCATTTCTGTTCGGTCTGGGGCAGCCTTGGCTTGTCCAGGCCTAGTCTGTCTGGGCTGCCTCCCTAGGAACCTGCCCTCACCCCCTGAACCTCTTGCATCCTTGTGAATGACAGGCCTCAGTGCACGCCGTTCCTTGACATTGTAAACTAGCTTATGGAGTGCCAAAGAGTGAATTCGTTTGAGGGTGGACTTGCTTAAGCACCCAAGACTGAAGCACTCCTACCAAGAGTCAAAGGAGAGGGGAACCAACTGTAAATGAAACCCTGCCATGAGCCATGATTAGATGCTATCTTATTTAATATTTATTTTTACTCTACCCTTTGGTGTTCCTTAGAGGCTGCAAACATGAGGAATTTTATGTGACAAGAGTCCATTAGAAAGAGCAGAGAAGGCTGGGCATGGTGGCTCATGCCTTTAATCCTGGCACTTTGGGAGGCCGAGGCGTGCAAATTGCCTGAGCTCAGGAGTTTGAGACCAGCGTGGGCAACGTGGCGAAACTCTGTCTCTACTAAAAATACAAAAATTAGCCAGGCGTGGTGGTGCGCATCTGTAGACCCAGGTACTCGGGTGGCTGAGGCAGGAGAATCACTGGAACCTGGGAGGTAGAGGTTGCAATGAGCTGAGATTGCGTCACTATACTCTAGTCTGCGTGACAGAGTGAGACTTCATCTCAAAAAAAAAAAAAATGCAGAGAATCAGAGAAGAGAATGAACTACTGATCTACATGGAGTCGATAAAGCTGTTGGTCCCTTTGAAGGGGGCTAGGGAACTAGGGGAGAGATGAAGCTGGAAGCAGTGGAGTCCATGTATATAGACCAATGGCGCAAACTTAGTGTATATCAGAATCACCGAAAGGGTTTACGAAAGCAGATTGCAGACCCCTATGACCGATTCAATAGGTTTGAGGTAAGGCCTGAAAATGTGCATTTCCAGTGTGCTTCTACTGCAGACCTGGCCTAAGGCCTCTTCATCCATGATCTTGCGAACACTCTGCCTTTCCTGTTCATCTGGATGTGTTTCCAGACCTCGGAGAGTGAGATGACAGCTACGTATATCTCACAATGCCTGCTTTTCTTCTTGGTAAGAGGATCTTGGAAACTAGGGGTCCCTTTGATGTTTTGTACCCCAGAATGGCCAGGTACTTGAAAACAGTATTTCGTGTGAGAAACAATTGTAGGATAATTTGAAATAGGATGTAATTAAGTCCACAGCAGTCACCACACTCTTTATTGGGCATCTGCTGTGTGCATTGTCTATTTATGACTCGCCACAACCTTGCAAGGTAGAGGTTATGTTGCCCACATTTTATAGATGAGGGAAATGAATTCTGCGAAGGGTCTGTCCTAGTGAGTTATGGAGCTGGGCTTGTGCTTTGTCAGTTTGTCTGCCATGTTATTCTTTTCGCTGACACTATGCAACTGTTTTAGAAGTCCGCAGAGCAAAAGCATTCCCAGTGTCAGTGACAGGAGCAGTTATGGAAAGTTCCATCTATTTAGCTCCACCTCTGTGCCTGGCACTGTGCTAAGCATTTTAATATGTCTCACCACGTTTAAACCATGTCTTTATCTTGCAAGGAAGGTAGGTGTTATTTCTGTTTTTCAGGGGATATGGGAGTTCAGGGAGGTTAAATAGCTTGCCTGGGGTCATAGTTGGTAAGTGGCAGTATTGGGTTTGGAACCTGCCTGTAGCCAGGACTCGTAGCTGCTCTGTTATATTGATTGACTGGATCACACATAACCCCAGATTGTTGCCTGGGACCTCAGGGGGTGATGATGTGGCTGATAGCACTGGAGGTTTGGGAAGCAGAATAAGTTTGGGGACAGAAATGAGTTCCATTTGAACATGCTGAAGTTAAGGAAGTTCATCAGAATCTTGCTGAGGGCCCTATTGTGTGCTGGGAGCAGCATTCGAGGTGACGAAAGGACAGGGCAAGACTCCTAATGTTAACATTTTTAGAGCTTAATTCTGTGATCCAGCATGAGCCATTCAATTAATGCGTCTTAGAATTTACTTGGAAATGATGATCATCTTTCTTCTGTTGCCTTGCTATGGAGCCTTGGAGATTAAGATAACTTATGGAATTTGTGAAAGTGCTAGAAAAGTTACAAAGTGCAATTACTGTGGCAATCGCACGTGATGTTTAAAGCATCTGCTCTGCCATGCATTACTTTGTGATATTTGTTTTCCACAGGATATTAGATGAGAGAGAGATGTTAAAATCTTATTGCGGTGGACGTTATTTCCTAAGAGGAGTTGAAAATGAATCCAGAATGGGATTTTCACATTATATCAGTGTTTTTTTGAGATTATTTTCGTTATTACTACCCTAAGGAATCTTTTTAGTTATTATTATTACTACTGATCTCCCCTCCCCATGAAATTAAACGAAATAAGATTTTGTTGTGCAGGGTTGAGCTTTGGAGGGTCACAAACCACTGTAACATCTGAGATTATTTTGCTCTCTATTCTAAGAATAATTTTTGCCCCCTTGAGGTGATATTGCCCCCATTGAGGATGGAGGATTTATAGAAAGCATTTTAAAGTCAAAGAATGGAGTGTCCAAGGTGGGTTTTTATGGCAAGGGTGGAAATCCCTTCTCCTGCTTTTGGTGTCATCTGAAAAGAGTCTCAGCCTCTCAGCAAGTTTCCTAAAATTTGTCTCTTGAATTCCTTGTAACAGTATGTTTTTGGGAAAGAGATTGTATCAGCCAGGGACTTTATCAAGAGTGTAGGTTCCTATTGTGCTTGCACTCTTGGGGTCTCTAACCTCACAGGGCCAGTTATCTGACCCAAAATCCTCACCCACGATTTTGGAGGAAGGTAGGACCTGGTAGTGTTGGGTTGGGGAGTTGGAGCCAGACTTTGTCCTCTGCATTGCCTGGTGGACCATGTGACAAGGAGTGAGTGCTCACCACCGCCAGTGGAGACAGGGAATGTGTGAGCATCTGGGGGCAGGTGTGTGGATTTTTGGGGTGTGTGATTTGCCAGATGGCACGAGTTGCGTTGGCAGGTAGTAAACAGGGGCTTCTTGGTCATGGAAGCCTGATATTCATCTCTAATCTTTTCCTTCCCCTACTTAATCTTCATCTCTTTCCCTCCAGGTCTACCTTGCCATCAGTTATATTGTTGCTCTTGCCTTCATTGGATCTTTCTAAATTATTTTCTCATTTTTCTCTCTGTGTCGTAGTTTGCATCCCCCAAAGCACACCTTGAGCCAAGGGTTTGGGTATAAGTAGTTGATTGTGGAGGTGATCCCAAGAAACTGCAGTTGGGGAAGAGGGATTGTGAGATGAGGAAGTCAGGAAAAACCCACAAAGAGGGTTAACCAGTGGCTTCTGCCATAGGCACTGGTGTGCAGTCCTGCTGGGACCTTCTGAGAGACTGTGTCCTACACACCTCATAATTGCCCACCAAGGGATAAGGAAGTAGGGATGATTCTCCACTAGCTGTCACTTCCAGCCTGCTCTACACCCACAATCCACAAATTGCCATCACTCTGGAGATGCAGGTCACCCCTGCTGGTGGCAGGAGCTTTCTTCAGGCATCGGGCTTTGGGGAGCACCAAAGGGAGGTGGGCGGCTCGCTGACGCTGTTTACCATATTCTGTTCTTCTCTGTCTGACTCTTTACATCTTAATTTTGAAATAAAGTAAATATTTTGATAGATTTATTGAAAATACACTTATGTCTCATATTCCCAATGTAAAAATTAGGTCAGCTGAATATTTTATTTTCCAAAACTGGTTATACACATTTAAAAAGATGTCTGGGGTCTCCTCATAGGAGGAGTATCTGTGTGTGTCTGTGTGTGTCTGTATGTGTGTATGTGTGAGAGAGAGAGAGAGAGACAGAGAGAGAGAAAGAGAGCGTGGGGGGAGGTCCAGTGAAAAGCTGGTCTTATTCTAAATGTAAACACATGAGATACATGCTGTGGTCTGAATGTGTGCCCCCTATGTTCAGATGTTTAAACCTAATCAGCAATGTGATGATATGCAGTGGCGAAGTTCTACCCTTGTGAATGGATTAATGCCCTTCTAAAAGGGCTCAAGGGAATTAGCTAGGCCTCCATGCCCTTTTGCCCTTCTGCCCCTTCTGCCATGTAAGGACACCTAGATGGTGCCACCTGTGATGAATGGGTCTTTACCAGACGCTGAACCTTGATCTTGGACTTCCCAGCCTCCAGAACTGTGAGAAATGAATTTCTGCTGTGTATAAATTATCCAATCTCAGGCATTCTGTTATAGCAGCACAAATAGATGAAGATAAGTCAATAATCTGAGACATGCAGCCAACACCCTTAACTATTTTTGTCCTCTCCAGGGAATTGCCCATACTCCCATGACTACAGGTGGCTGTCCCCCAGAGTCAGCCCCATGCCAGCAGCCAAATGGAATAATCAGACCCAGAACGCTTAGCCTCTCCTGCGTTGTGCCTTCTTCCTCCCATTACTTGTAACACCTGAGCATCTGTGGATTATGTAGACTGTGAACTCCATCTTCTGACTACTCTTGAAATATTAGACAAAATATTTGGTGAAAGTAACATGATACTAGTTATGCTGTATTGAGAATTTACTACCTGTACTGTGGTATTTCACCATATTACCTCATTTAATCATTAGAACTATGAGATATGCATTAGAATCCTCATTTTACAGTTCAGGAGAGTCAGGCTAAGAAAGGCTATGTGGGTAGTGTTGCCTCAGATCATTGCAGAAGGGGTGGAGCTGTGATCTGAACCCATATCTGAAGACTCCAGTCCATGCTCCTACCCATAATACTATGCTGATTCCCAGCATGTGAGTGAAAGGTGATCAAGAGCTTTCTGTGGTGGTTTTCACTGCAAAGAGTCTTTTCCATACATTACCTTATGGAATCTCCCCCTAGGAAATCCTGTGATATCTGTATTTTATTTCCATATTATTAATGAGAAAACTGAGGTCAGAGCACTTGAATTTTCTTATCTTTGTATGCCTCAGAGGTAATGCTATGTAAATCAGCTTTAAGCCTGGTAATGAGTGTGTGTTTGTGTGGCATTAAAACATTCTGCTAAAAAGGAAAAGGTAGCCACATGGTTTGTTTCTTAGTACCAGAAATTTCTTAAACATGCATATTATCTTGTGGAACTTGTGGAAAAAATATTCAGATAATTGGTAGAATCTTTTGCTTTGCCTGGGAATTTTAGGGTTGTATTTTTCAACACCTTAACTACCCTACTAACACCATTCCAACACACCCCCCAACACACACGCACAAGAGTGATAGATGCGTTATGGGTACTTGCATGGGAAATGCCACCTTCATATTGTAGCCTAGGCTCTCTCACCTGGACACCTTCCTTCTTTGTACTATTATGTCTGTCTGGCTGTCCCCGATTGGAGTGCTTTTATATAGTTCCATCATTGTCTGGTTGTGTGTCTCTTTTCCCCATTAGGCTGTGAGCCCCGTCATGGCAGGGCCTAGAGATGAGAGCTGTTTATGTGCCTGACCCCTAACACAGTGCTGGAAATGAAAGAGACATTTTGTGATAGTTATGGAATGAAAATTGTGCCTGCATACAGCCCTAAGGCTTGGGGGAATCCTTCAGATTCCATTTCAAGGCCTAATGTTTTGACGATACTTGAACTTGCCTCCTTAGTGACTCTATTCTTTTAATTCACAAACAGATTTGGCTGTTCCTTGATTTTAAGGCAGCCCCTATACTGAGCCAGTGCAGCAATTTTACGCTGTGTCTATATCCTTTTTTTTTTTTTTTTTTTTTTTTAATTGAGACAGAGTCACTCTGTTGTCCAGGCTGGAGTGCCATGGTGCAATCTCAGCTCACTGCAACCTCTGCCTCCTGGGTTCAAGTGCTTCTTCTGCCTCAGCCTCCAGAGTAGCTGGGACTACAGGCATGCATCATGACACCCAGCTAATTTTTGTACTTTTAGTAAGAGACAGGGTCTAACCCTTTTTGGCCAGGCTGGTCTTGAACTCCTGACCTCATGTCATTCGCACACTCAGCTTCCCAAAGTGCTGGAATTACTGGCATGAGCCACTGTGCCCGGCACATTGTGTCTATATTCTTGAATGTATAAAGAAGGTTGTCCTTGCACAGGTCAACCTCCCTCCGTGTAATACACATTGTCCTTCCTTCCAATATTAATACAATGAATGCATGGTTATTGATTGAGTCCCTACTATGTGCAGGTATCATGTGAGGTCTGTGGGAGCTCCCAAGGCAAGTGCACCCTGGTTCGTGCTCTCCAGGTACCCACTGGGCTACTAGAAGAGAAGTCCCAGGACCAGAAGGAATGACCACGCGAGGAAGAATCGAGTGTTACAGGGATACAGAGAGGGGTGGCATCTCCTGTGGTGCTGCAGGCTCTGGTGGGAGCATCAGTGAGTGTCTTGGATGAAGAGCTGTTAAAGATGGACCTGAAAGACTGGCAGGATTGGAGGCACAAGAATAGAGATGAGGATTTTAGACAGAAGCAGAGACCCAGAGGTGCTGTGGGCAGTGCTGGGTCGGGACTTGCCGTTTGTAAAGGTGGAAATTGGGAGGTAGGGATGGATTACTTGTGTGGGAAAACTTGTGGATATCTTTGAAGAGGTGGGGCCGTCTAGGGGAAGTAAGTTGTCCTATCAGTATACCTTCCTGATGCCTGCAAGAAGTAAGCTCAGAGCAAGGAGGAGAAAGGCATCGAGGAACATCAGCCCAGGGTACACAGACTTGTGTGTGGCATCCATTCCTCCTCCCAACTTGCTGTGTGCCCTTCATAAAATTGCTTCCCTTCTCTGGTCCATGCTTCCTTGATTTGTGGCCAATAGGACACCATTCCTGACTTACTTATTACACCGGGTGCTGTGGCATTCAAAGCAGATGGTGGATCTGAAATTATTTTGTGAACTATGAGATGCTGCATAATATAGGAAATCATTATTATTCTTTTCTGAACCTAGGGTATAGGAGGAAGATTTACTCATATTCCCCTGCTCATAGTATAAAGATACATTATTATTATGGTGAGATGTCCAGGGTGTGTGTGTGTGTGTGTTTGTGTGTGCGTGCGTGCATGCATGTGTGTGTCTTGGGGGTGGAGGCTAGAATGCTGTCACACTGCCATCACCCAAGGTAGACATGGTGCGAAGAGGGGGATTGGACTGACTGATTGAGGGATCTTTTGCAAGCCTGGCATAAATCCTACATATGCCAGAGTCCAGACCAGTGTGGGAAACTGCAGGGCTGAAAATTTGTGGGCGGCAAGAGAAATACTTGTCAGAATGAATGAGGGCAGTTCCCACTATAGAGAGGTGAAAGGAATCAAAATATGAAACCACTTAAAAGTTTCTGAAAGCTGGATATGCAATTATTGAGTGTCTAATGTGCCACTAAACCCAGGGTCCTGGAGTGAGAATGCTTAAAACATGGCCTTTGTAGACAGTCGCTGTGCTTAGCGTTTTATTCTGGAGGTAATTTTTTGCTTTAACGTATAATTTGGTTTGCTTCAAGCCATGGGGTCACATTCCAGCAGTATTGCATCTATTCTTTATCCTGGTAAGGACACATTCCATCAGGTCAGGGACACATGCTGGCTCTTCAGAGGAATCTTTGAAGATCCTTGCCCCACAAGGATAAGGAAGCCCTCAAAAAAAAAAAAAAAACACACACACACACACAAAGAGTTGTCACCTTTTGAAGAGAGGGCTGGCTTACGAGGGACAGCGTCCTATTCAACAAATGCTTAGTTACCTAGCACTTTTAAGGGATTGGGCAATATTCTACATACTCAGTTAATATGAATATTCCTAATTTACAAAATGATCCTGGGAGGTACCATCATATCTATTTTACAGATGGGGAAACTGAGGCAGAAAGGCTGAGAAACATGGCCAAGGTCTTTCAGCTGAGACCAGAACCCAGGCTGTCTGGCTCTGAGGTCTGTGTGTTCAGCCAGTATGCTGTGCTGCTGCTTCATGGCTTTCAGCGAAAAGAGTCTTAGCTGCAAATTAAATATTTGATGTTGGTAACCACGAGTCTGTGATAAAGTTCCAAATTTCAGCTTGTCATCAGTCCTCCTGGGGCTTCTTTCCGTCTCTGGGGATGGCTGGGCTGGCTGGCTCTGCTTTTCTGTCAGAATTCTGGAGGGACCCTGGTGTTCTGATCTTCCTCTTGTGGCTTCGGGACATGGAAGCTAGTAAGGGGGGACTACCAAGGCACAGCCTGGGGGTCATCTTCGGAAGTCCCCCTGCTTGCTTTGCACAGCCACGGCGCTGTGCTGCAGTCGCGTCTTGCATGCATATTAATGTCAGCTGATCTTCATGTAACAAGAGAAGTTTTGGGGGCTTCATGTAACAAGAGCAGTTTTGGGGGCTGTCAGAGGCACACAGAAGATACTTAAGGTCATAAAGAGCCGCGTGCTGTTTCCTCTAAGGAGCTGTGGCTGGAGTTCAGCTGTCCTGTCACTATCTGGAGGCGTCTTCTGCCCTTGGGCTTTGGTGTCTCCCTCTTCCGAAAATATGGGAAAAATGATTCCTGTGTTCCTTCAGGCTCTCAGATTCTGAGAGTCAGGAGAGTGCAGTGTCTGTCACTGTGTAAGAGGCTGGCTGCCCAGGTTTGAATCCCGGTACTATCCCTGACCAGCTGTGTGACCTTGGGCAAGTTTCTCAGCATCTCTGTGCCTCAGTGTCTGCAACTGTGAACTGGGAACCATCACGGCATTTTATCACAGTATCATTCTAAGGACTGAAAGAGTAAACAGTGCGTAGCATAGGTTGAGGGCCCTGCGTTAGCTCCTTGATGTTCTGTGACCATTAACTTGACTTTCCAGTATCATCAACTTCGTTGTTGTGATGGCCACCATTTTGCTGGCGCTTGTTGGGCAGGTACTCACAATGACTCTGGAAGGTCCATCTGGTTTAACCCATTTTCTGAGTGGGGAAAGAGAGGGTTAGGGAGATTCGGCGACCTTCCTGAGATTCCACAGCCCAGAAATGACAGAGCTGGGAGTTGAGCAAGAATTTTTCTGATCCTGTAGCCCAGGCCCCTCGCCACTGGCCAAGTGTTCCATGCTTCTACTTCCTGGCTCCCTTGCAAGGCATTGCTTGGACACAGGGCCTGCTCAGGCCCAAGTGTGGTTGAATTATGCCTTTGCAGAGTCCAGAGCTCATCAGCAACGTAAATAAAACTGGTTTGGCCTGGTGTTCCGTGTGCTCCTCTGCAAGTAGATTTATGGTCGCTGAGGCCTTCTGGTGCTCAGAAGCTTTGGCTTTTTAATTTAATCTCCTCCAAACTTACCTCGGGCCTTCATCGTTGCAGTCCTGCCTGTGTGCTGGGCCGCAGGGAGCTGGAACCCATACCTTTGGATTTATGCTGTCTGCGAGGGGAGCCGGTGGCCTCCAACCTCCTCAGCTGGCAGCCTCCTACCCACATCTCAGAGGGATCAGGGGCCTCCTCTGTGCCCACTAAGGACTGTGATGAGCTGCTCTACTCCCCACGATGCACTCGATTCCAGCCCTCTATAGCTGGCCCCTTGTGGGTGGGGAGGTGGGGGATCATCTGGCCTTCCCAGTGCATTTGGATCTGGAAGGGCCCTGTTAGTATTCCAGACAGGCACATTGGGCTTCTGGCCTTACACAGGCAGAGCTGTGGATGGTGGGCGGGAGCCTGCTGGGCTGGAGAGCCGTCAAGGAGTGGAGGAAGCCCCTCTGTCAGGAGCCCTGGGAGGAGGAGGGGCCCAGCTGCTGAATGGGATGCAGAGCTCCTGCCTGAGGATTAGGCCTCAGTTGCCAGCAGGCTCTGCCCAATGCTGACTCCCCAGGGATGTTTCTGTGCTCTCACTCAGGGGATCACCAGCCCTTCCTCACATGCTGGGCTCTCCTAAGAAAGGAGCCTGTGAGCCTAGAGGTTATGATACTGTTAAGAGAAGGCAAGTGATCCTTTCCCTGTCTGAAGTCAGGTGGTGGGAAGTTTTCAATCTAATGAGCCAAATAGAATTGGAGAGAGAGAAAAAGGATGGAGAGGGAGGAAAGGAAAACAGAGAGAGAGAGAGTGAGGGAGCAAGGCAGGGAGAGAGAGTAGAACAAGAGGAAGCAGGGAGAGGCAGAGGAGAGAGGGAGAGATAGAAGGTGAGTAGAGAAAGAAGGGGAGGAGAGAGGTGGGGGAGAGAGAAGAAAAGAGAGGGAGAGGGTGGAGAGAGGAGAGAGAGAGGATTGCAGAGAGAGAGGGGAAGAAACAGAGAGGAAGAAGGGAGAGGGCAGGAAGGGAGGGGAGAGAGGAAAGAGGGGGAGAGAGAGAAAGGGAAGTGGGGTCGGAGAGAGTCAAAGAGAGAGACCAGTGGCAGAGGGGTAGAGTGGGAGATGAGAGAGAAGAGAGAGATGAGGAGAGAAGAGAGAGCAAGGGAGAGGAAAAGTAGGGTGAGGGATAGCTGGGGTCTGGGAAAATTTTCAGGATGGGTGGGCAGCCATGCAGACATGTTCAGCCACATGGGGCCTTCTGGTTTGAGTGTCCAGAAACATGGAGGCTGTGGGCCCCAGGCCTTGGGTGTGACCACAGGTGCTAAATTCTGATCCCTGTGTGGCCACTAACTCTGATGAGTCACTTAACCTCCACTCTTTAGTTCTCAGCTGTAAAACTGAAAAAAAATAATAGTGATTTACCTCTCAGTGCTGGTGGGAGAAACTTCCAATGACAGGTGACAGGGTGAAAGTACAAGGTATCACTGGGTGTGAAACTGCTTGATGACAGGCCGCCCACAAGTGGCACTCAGGAACTAGAGCCTGGGGTGCACCAGCCCAGTCCCCGGTTGGAAATGGGCTTTGTCTCTCCCAAGGCAGAGGTGGCTGGTGTGAAAGCTCTCTCCAAGGCTCCTGAATGGGCATGACACTCAATACCCAAAATGCAGGAAGAGCTCCCCAGGCGCTGGCCCTGCTCTTTTTGGTGTCTGGAGACCTTTGCAGGCCTGTTTCCCTTGCTGGTCATGCCTTTCCCCCTGAATGCCTGATCATCCCTCAAAGCTCAGCTTAAGCATCCCCTTCTCCTAGAAAGCTACCCTGATAACCTGCTTCATCTTCTTCCATACTCCGTGCACACCCTTGTTAGCCCCTTTCCACAGCCTGTGTGCAATCCTTCATCCATTTGTTAGCACTCATTATGTGCTGGACACTGTTCTAAATGCTGGAGATGCAGCCATGCACCAGACAGATGAGGCCCCGTGGAGCTCCCGTAGTAACAGGGAAGCCAAGCAATCAAAGCCTAGGGTGATAAGTAAAGAGAAGCAATAGTATTGTGGGGAAGTCTCTGAAGGAAAGGAACAGGATAGTAGGAAAGAATGGTGGGGAGGAGGCTTATTTTTGATGGTGGCCTTTGGGGAGAGCTTCCTGGAAGAAGTGGAATTTAGGCGGAATCTTTTTTTAAAATATATATATATTTTATTGCACTTTAGGTTCTGGGGTACATGTGCAGAACATGCAGAATTGTTGCATAGGTACGTACATGGCAATGTGGTTTGCTGCCTCCATCCCCCTTTCACCTATATCTGTCATTTCTCACCATGTTATCCCTCCGCATCCTCCCTACCCCCTGCTGTCCCTCCCCTATTCTCCCCTCAACAGACCCCAGTGTGTGATGCTCCCCTCCCTGTGTTCATGTGTTCTCATCGTTCAACACCCGCCTATGAGTGAGAACATGCGGTGTTTGATTTTCTGTTCTTGTGTCAGTTTGCTGAGAATGATGGTTTCCAGATTCATCCATGTCCCTACAAAGGACACAAGCTCATTGTTTTTTAATGGCTGCATAGTATTCCATGGTGTATATGTGCCACATTTTTCTTGTCCAGTCTATCATCGATGGGCATTTGGGTTGGTTCCAGGTCTTTGCTATTGTAAACAGTGCTGCAATGAACATTCGTGTGCATGTGTCCTTATAGTAGAACGATTTATAATCCTTTGGGTATATACCCAGTAATGGAATTGCTGGGTCAAATGGAATTTCTATTTCTAGATCCTTGAGGAATTGCCACACTGTCTTCCAGAATGGTTGAACTAATTTACACTCTCACCAACAGTGTAAAAGTGTTCCTATTTCTCCACATCCTCTCCAGCATCTGTTGTCTCCAGATTTTTTAATGATCGCCATTCTAACTGGCGTGAGATGGTATCTCAATGTGGTTTTGATTTGCATTTACCTAATGACCAGTGATG